>BROG01001355.1:25000-66876 GCA_030159075.1 Atrina japonica | reverse complement strand
CTACATAAATCAAATATTTGTCACTCTACATAAAATATAACTGTACATAAAATAGTTTTCATCCTACATGAAAAAATATTAGTTCTAAACAGATTGTATTCCCTGTTGAAGTTGAACTTTGAGGTTCAGATAATATTCAAAAATTATTAAATTTTGAGGTTAAAGGTCAAAACTAAAATTTATTTCGTATCCATTATATATCAATGCAGCTTTTACAATAAGACTTGTAATAATTTTGTGCACGTGTCAAGATTAAAAAATAAGGTAAAACTACATTTTATTTCAACCTCGAATCTATTATCTTTCTGTTTGAAACACATGCCTATGGTTCACGTATTGCATTCCTTTTTCAAGTACAGCAACTTGTTTACTTTTTAATCTTTGCAAAGAGTTCTGAGCTCACGTTATAAAGTTGTTTGTTATAAAGTAATTTTTTGTTCATTTTGGCTATATCAAATGAAAAAGTAATCTAAAGGAATTAAACATATCGTCCAGTCAAAAGAGCGCGATATGCAATGATCCGATGGGCTTAATTTCTACATAATATGATGAACAAAAGCGAAACGTAAACAGATATCATTAAAATGCATGTATGAAACGTTTTACATGTTAATCCGTAGTCTTAAAAGAAGTATCCCTCGTAGAAGCAATGTATGTGGTAAACAGCTTATCTGCTCTCTCCTTTAGACGATAATCCAAAAATATATTAATTAATCGAATTCAAAAGTATTATGCAAACCGATGTATGGGAATAACTCCCGTTGCATCTACTTCGACGTCATTCGCGAGGTGATGTTGGAAAAAGGCAAAAGCTTAGTATAATGGATCTCTGTATTTAAGAAGATATAAAAAACATTAACATAATATTTTGTGAATATGCATATTCATTAATACCTAAATACCTATTTACAATTTAAATTAACAGTACCTTTTTTCTTAGGTTTTTTTCAGGGTTTCCATGTTTCAAACAAATTGATAGATATCTGCAAACACTCTTAAATTAATCTAATGAAAAAGGTTAAAGGAGATTTGTTCGTTTTATCATTACAAAGGAGATTATTACTTACCATTTGGACACGAAAAATCCTACGCATTTACACTGGCTAAAACACTGAAGATCAGCAAAACTGATAATACTCCTTCCTTCAACATTTTACAAGCTGGAATAAGTGAAAAAAGATATCTTTTAGGGGATGCTTACTCCTCCATGGCACCTGATCCCACCTCTTGGTTTCCAGAGGTCCGTGTTTGTCCATTTTTACCGGATTTGTACCTATGTCCTGGACATTCTATTGATTTACACTTTGGTATCTGAAATTTTTATATTAAACACAGGAAAGTTTCTTATACCAATGTGTCAAGTTTACGATAACACAACTATTATGAATTATCAATTATATAATCAACCAAACCTTTGGGGCGAGGGGGACAGGGGGCAATCGCCGAGTGGACTTAATTGATATATACTTGGAAGTAGCTTTGTTCAGAATATCAGGGAGTAGAAAAATTGAATGTAAAACAACAGATTGAAATAAAGACCAGCACATACGGTTTCATGTGCAATGACCAAGGATTGTTAGTTTGAATATAAATAAAGGGGAATCAGTTGTTTTTCTTTTTTTTTTCTTATTTTACCTTTTAATATTTAGATTGCTTGCGAAACAGAAGTTTGGTAATTCAGTTGCAACTGTTTATCTCAGTCTTACTATTTGTAGGAAATTAACATACTGGACATTAAACGTATCTTCACAAAATATATAGGAATATAAGATTTTTATGTCTGTGTATATCCCTTATTTGTTATTGTACATCAAGTACAAGCAGTAATAGAATAAATAAAAGAAGAAGTTTTTGGTAAACACAGCTATTGCCCCTTTAACTTATTCTAAATAGAGAAAATATTATTATTTATAGATAGGTGGCTTTACATTATTAATTAATAAGATGAAAATCAAGATAATACGATTCAACATCAGGTTTTAAAACAGGACAAACAGTATTAGAATACTTACCTTAACTCTGAACCACTGTCAGTTTCTCCTCCGATAGTGAATGCCTCTCGTGATTCATTTTGCTTCTATTTATTCAAATATATTTGACTTTATGCTTTGACATTTGAACTCAATGTCATATATGGGGTTATTGCAAATATACACGCCTATATAATACATGCCAAGTCCTTTCATCCGCAGTACATGAATTATCTTTTCCTCAGTGGTTGAAGAAGACATTTGGAGAGTAACTACCCGTACCCCGGCTCGTCGTATTTAAATAAGACATATTTATATTTTCTTATGTCTTTCAATGGCTTGAAATACATGTGTTAACATAAAAAGTATTTCAATCTTCTGACCTTAACCGATCTCATTGCTATGCAGGGTTATTTCACAGGTTTGTTGGTGTGTGATGATGTATTGACCACTTCCTGTAGGTGATGTATAGTGTCATAACCTGTGCGACGAAACCGTATTTCAATAAGAACAAACCATATATCAGTCAAGCATTTGACATATCCTGATATCACCATATGTGTATTTATACTGATATCGCCATGTTGTGATGTGCCATATAAAATATCCAAAAACAAACTGTTTCTACTACAATCAGGGGACGGACGACCTTTTGATTCTGACGGGGAGGGGGGGGGGGTTGCTGGCAGATTTGGAAATCAATATTCTGGACAGAAATACGATACAGTATTTTTTAGAAAGATTATAATTATGCACACAGTTTATGTATATTTTTTGCACATAGTAAATGTAAAACTGAGCGCACAAAATGACATGAACTGCATCCACAACATGTTGAAAACTAGTCAGTGCGTTCAACATAATTAAACTCTATCCAAAATATAGTAAAACTATTCGCACAATTTAGTTAAATATTCTAATTAAATCTGCAATATTGATAAATCATTTGCAATATACAGTTCAGAAAACATGATCCTAAAATATATGAAAAATGTAATAATACAAAGTGTCGCCGCGTGGATTCGAACCATAAATAAATATCGGCTGGTAATAAACTATAGCTACCGCCTTTTTTATCTTTAATTATAGTCAGCGCCTTTTTTTATCTTTTTATAGCCAGCGCCTTAACCGATTGAGCTATTACGTAACAGTAATAGTAGTTTAAAGATTGTTCAGAAACTTAGGTACTAAATCTAGATTCTGAAAAAAATGGTCAATGATACATTGTCAATCGATACGAAATTCAATCTCCATTCGCATTTAATAGATTTTACCTTCTGAAAAAAAATACAATACAAAAGTACAGTCTTGCTGGTGTAAACAGTGTTTTCTTGTATTGACGATGGTAAAGATGTTTGATTAGCGGTCGTAGTTCAGAAACCCTAATCCCTATTGACCCTAACCCTGTTAAGGCCTGTTTTTTCAACTTCATCTGTTGCCGTGTTCTGGGTCCCATTTCCATATCTTAAAATATTTGATCTACTCCTATATAGATCTAAAGTCTACTTTGGATATGTATATTAATCCACTCTAGATTAGACGCTCGTAACATTGGATGTTGAAATTAAAATCCATATAAATGAAATTCAATAATTGTTCTATAACATCTTGATTGGTTTTCAACTTATATGCGGCTAAACGATCCAGATCCCCGACTTTGAACAGTTTTTGTGAAATTTTTGTCCGAGTGATTTAACCACTTATAAATAATATTTTCCTGTTAAGATTGAAACACCAGGATCTTTTATTCTTATATAACAAACACCTGACTTTAATTATATAATTTCATATGCATGTGCGGCCTGATCACTAGTCTTAGACACTACATGAGTGCACATGCTCAGATGTTGGCGTACACTCCACATGTGTTTTGCCGACCTTGTACAATAGGTCCTTTCTAAATTTTTTTCAAATTGATTGTATTATCTAGACCTAAGAGAAAAAAAAATATTATGAACTAGAAAAGTTATTGTTTTAAAACTGATAACTCACTTGTGGGTCTTATTTGACGAAACAGTCATTTTTGTGTTGACTTGTAGCTTGTGCGATGACGAATTTTGTAAAAAACATGTGATAATAGTGCCCGAATTTTGACCTCATATTCATCGGCGATTTTCTACGTCATAATCAAATGCCAATAAGCCAGGTTATGTCAGAGAACGGTTCATATATACATACATACATACATATATATATTAACCGATAATCATAGCTGTTTAGTGTGAGAGACTCTATAAGATGTATATGACTGCTTCGAAAGCGAAAAAGACATACTTCGTCCATGAATCTAATAATTAGTGCTAAATTAACTTAATTTTCGAAAAATTTATATATATATATATATATATATATATATATATATATATATAATATATATATATATATATATATTATATATACATATATAGTAAAAATTGCTTGACATATACAATGAACAAGTTCGAATTAAAAGTACATGTTTGATGCCTAACATCTGGTGTTTTTGTTATATAAGTTATTATGCAAAAGTCAGACAATGCATAAAACAGATGATTCAATATATCATTCAATATCATGACAGTTAGCATTCTAATCGCAACATCAAACAACATTTATAGTCGGTTTTGCACAAATGTGTCAATTAGAACGTATTGTTTAGGAAAAACATAATAAACCAATTAAAACCTTTGGCATGTCTCAGCACTTTTTATCCTCATAACAGATATAATTTATACCATTGCTTTTTCAGACGGAAAAAAATGCTCATGAAAATTTTATATTTTCGTGAAACTACTTCATACAGGTCAGTCTGAAGTACTTCCGTTTCCATCGGACTTGCGCAATCGGTTTATTTATGAATATGTATAATTCTTTCCAGAAAAAAAAGCTTTTGGGGTCTCGACTGAATAAATATATAAAAATTTCAGATACCAAAGTATAAATCAATAGAATGTCCAGGGCATAGATACAAATCCGGTAAAAATGGACAAACACGGACCTCTGGAAACCAAGAGGTGGGATCAGGTGCCATGGAGGAGTAAGCATCCCCTGTCGACCGGTCACACCCGCCGTGAGTCCACAGTCAAGTCCAATGAAACAAGTGAGGAGTGTATCCTCGTCACAATTGGTACAGACGTCTCAACAACCGCCAACGAAAAGGCAACTCAACATTTCACTTAGTGAAACAGAGTAGTCGCAAACAAGACTATTATACGGACCGTAAAATTTGCGGAACGTGATAAAGTGATAATATTGAACTCACAGAAATATGTCAACCAAAATTATGTTGTCGAACTGTCTGGGGAATCGCTGATTTTTTTTCCCAACCCTAATTCATTTCATACAAAACATATGTCTATACTTGGCCCCACATTTATAAACGATCACATCTATGAATGTACTTAATAATTCAGTTAAAGGGCCATAGCTGTTTAAATAGACCAACATCAAATATCGTAAAAAGTTCTCTGATTTACACATTATACAACTTAAAGATATACTAATCAAACCAAGTGCACACATACACTGCAATTAGTCAGAAACTAATAAAAACAAAATGATACAAACACCCCTGCTCAGCGATCGCACATGTACCGTTTACTGCTGTTACATCAGAAAGTATGTAAAACATGAATGCACGTTAAATTATGGGGAAGTATTTCACCGAAAACTGCAATTATTATTGTAAGTCATTGTTATAGATTTATGTCAAAATGGAACTATATACGTTTGAGACCTGACCTGCGATTTGAAATAAACTTTGTTAGCTAGATATACGTATACGGCACTTTCTTATTTTTTTTTATTCCTTGATGACACTGGGTCTTAGCAAAGGTAAAGCGAAGTTTTCTATAATCTTAATTCTCCAGTTAGAAGTCAAAACTCGGGACAATGTGATACTACATCAGCCATGTTTTCAATATAAGCGGTTATATTTTTGTGTTGTAATTTTGTTCACCTGAGACGATTGCAATATTTTATTCGCGAATTGGGGATAGCCTAAAACATCTGGAAATGCTAAAATATTGAGCCCCCCCCCCCACCCCCCCCCCCCCCCCCCCCCCCCCCCCACCCCCCCCCCCCCCCCCAATCAAAGAATAGAGGCAATTATTACTTGATAAATTATTTGTTGATCCTGATGCATAAATCATCATTGGATAAATTTCGGAAAAAAAATTGTACGAGTACTTGAAAATATAAATAAATCAGCATTGATGATTTTCGTTTATTTCTCTTCCTTAAGGATTTTTTTGTGTTTTTGTTTTTGGTTTTGTTTTGTTTAATTTTGTTCAATTTGAATTCTAATTATTTTGAAATCAATAGATGTTAATATAATTACAAACATTTTCAACAAGACAAATATTACTTTTTATACAATTAATTTATCATTTATGAAATCATATATGAAGTGTTGGCAGAGATGTCACATTTGATAAATAAAGACAAATCGAGTACATGTAACTACGCCTTGATTCAGATCGGCCTTTCTGTTTCAGAACACACCATTTTTAGTTAGTGATCAACTAAAGAATGCCAATTTAGGCTCAATGTCAAAATGAAAATAAAAAAACATATTTTAATAACTATAAGTAAATAAAATCGCTGAAAGACATTGACGTTTTAATACATATCAACAGAGGTTTAGACAGGTAAATGATATTCCAATAGGGAACTTTCGAGTTAGCCTGGGTTACCGTTTTGATCCTGCATTTATTCGTGCCTTTTCGATTTTGTTCCTCATATGTTCTTTCGGTTTTTATATTTACCTTCGCAACGTATTTAAAGTAAATGGAAATATTCTTATTTTTAGCGCTTTTACTTTATTTTGTATGAACAATCCCAATACTCTTAAAACATTCCACAGTGGGTTATTTAGTTGAACGCCAAATTACTGAAACGTAGCAGGAGTGAAAGTGTGCGTTCAGACCGGGAATCGAAACCAGGACCTTCCGAACACTAGAAGGGCGTTTTTACCGATTGCACTATCGGGGTTCTCTGTATATAACTGTAACCTAAGATAAAAATGACGAACATTTTTATCTGGAATTACGTAACCAGGGATAATAAAATCAGGATAAAAACGGGAATCCAGGCCGTCTCGAAAGTTCCTATTCCATCTGTACGTAATGCTTTATACTTTATGATTTAAAGATTTATTTGTATTTTTGTACACTTCCAATGATTTTTTGTTTAAAGTAAGATTTTCAAGAATGTATAGTAAAATTACCTCTACATAAAATGTATTTAATCTGATTTTATTTAGTTTATATAATGTATTTCAATGTCGCATGACTAGGACTTTGTATGGAAGAAAAAAAATATAAGATATATGTTTCAGTTTTATTGGTATATATACCTGTTTCTCCTATTTTTATATATTCGCAATGAAAAATATGAGATATATATGTAGTGTACTGCAATTTGAGATACGACCACACAAGTTAAGAATGAAAAAACCGCACATTTCATATAAATTTATTTCATAAAAAAATTCCTGGCAAGCTAAGACAGGCGGGTGATTATATAGATTGTTAATTCATAATATTTTGTAATCCAAGACGTTCAATACACTAATAATATAAAAATAAATCAGATACCAAAGTATAAATCAACAGAATGTCCAGGACATAGATACAAATCCGGTAGCAATGGACAAACACGGACCTCTGGAAACCAAGAGGTGGGACCATGTGCCATGGAGGAGTAAGCATCCCCTGTCGACCGGTCACACCCGCCGTGAGTCCACAGTCAAGTCCAATGAAACACGTGAGGAGTGTATCCTCGTCTTAATTGGTACAGACATCTCAAAAACCGCCAACGAAAAGGTAACTCAACATTTCACTTAGTGAAACAGAGTAGTCGCAAACAAGACTATTATACCGATCGTAAAATTTTCGGAACGTTGACATTAAACATGGTTTTCGATATCCATGTGTCAATAATTTGTCAGTGAGTAGTTTACCTCTGTATATGAAATCTTCATATTTTGTACACGTCCTGGCATATCGGATCATTTGTGAAATATAAACTCCATATGCAGGTGACTGAGTGATATTACTACTTAAATGGGGAAAATTTACGATGGGAAAGCCGACATCGTCGCGTTTGTCGTATAGTTTAGTTGCTAATTTCCCGTCTGTGTTTATATTAAGTAAAATGTCTAAGGATGAAGCGTGTGTGCTTGATTCTGTTGTATCGTTAATTTCTAGTTCGCTGGGATATATCGCATTGACATATGTATGAAAATTGTCATAATTAATTGACAAAATGTCGTCGATATATCTAAATGTCAAATTAAAGGACACCGCTAACTTTTTCTTCTTTTTATTCACCAGTTTCTGAATGAAGTCTGCTTCGTATGAATAAAAGAAACAATTCTGTACTGTAGATATTGAATCATTTCAGTTCGATGAATGTTGAAAGAGCAGCTTACATTGGTTTCGCTGATTGTGTTAACAATTGTAAATGCGGGGTATAAATCGTGTCCAAAAGGTAGGGAATTAATTAAGTTATAATGTGCCAAAAAAAAACAAGAAAAAGAAACTAAAATAAACCTTTACCTATCAACATTAAGTTATTTTATATATGTAATTCCTGGAATAATTAAGCTTAATATATTTACATATCAAATGATATCAAATTGAAATATACACCACGTGACACTCGTGCCTTATATGGTAAACAGGTGAATGGATACACATTTTATCGAAAAATATTACAACATTAAAATATCGGATACTAGAGTATATAAAAATCGGACGAATAATGGAAAAACACGGACCTCTTGAAATCCAGATGTGGGATCAGAAACCATGGGAGAGTAAGCTGCTGTTAACCGGACAAACCCACCGCGTAGCCACAGTCACATCTAAATGAAATATGTGTGGAACAGTTTCCTTTCACAATTGGCAAAGATAACTCAACAGCCGCTATCGAACATGTATCTCAACATTCCATTTAGTGAAACGGTGTAATAACAAACAAGTTCATTATACCGACGGTAAAATTTGCAGAAAGTTGACGTCAAACGCGATTCTCGATATCCCTGTTACTATAATGTATCACTTAATAATGTACCTCTAGCGGGGTTTTAAACTCACGATGATATTTTTAAATTGTTAAAAACCATTATTATAATCACAAACAAATTCACTATACCGACGGCATAAATTTTCGGAACGTTGACGTCAAACGCGATTCTAGATGTCCTTGTGACAGTAACTCATCACATAGTAATGTACCTTTAGAGGGGTTTTAAACTCACGATGTTATTTCTAAATTGTTAAAAACCATTATTTTAACAATCAAATGAGAATGTAATGAGAGAAAATCAGTATATTTGACAATGTCATTATTTCATTATTTCTAAAAAAAGATATATTTTAATGATATATCATATTACAGAGTGCTTTCATCTTGGAGAAATTCCCGTAAGTATTAAATACGTTTTTTAGTTTCTGTCCTAAAAAGTTTTATAATTATCATTTGTCCAATACTTGTTGATTAATTAAACACAATTATATGATTTTAAGTTTATTACATTGTCTTTATATATATATTATGGACATACCAAAGTCATAATGCTCATGATGATCCTTTCTGTCAAATATATTTCATAAGTTGAGCTCCAATGTTAAACAAGTTTTCTAAAGAGAAAGAAGTGTCAAAGAAGACCAAATCATAAACCTGAACGTATAGCCAGATCCATTTAAGAGTAACCACGGTAAAAAGATGACTGTCTTAGCTTTTGAAGAATTTAGAATATGTGATTCTCAGAATTATCTAGGTATAATGGGATAACGGGATAATGGGATATATCGTTAATGAGTATTGACAATCCTTGTGCAGTTATGTAGAGACTAATGTTCGACTGTTTTTATATTTCATCAAAGGAAAACGAACTTGAGGCAAGGGTTACAGTGTTGTAGATCATTTTCCAAAGCACTTTAATTCGTTTCAAATATACTTTTTAATGGAAATGTCAAGTACAAGGCCCCGGGATAAGAACTTTAAATCAATATTTTATGGCATTGACGTGTTAAATAATTGAAGAAAAATGGCGATAATGTTTATTACTTTTTTTTTTACTCTTTAGTTATTATGTTTTATGTCGTGTCCCGACTCTTCCCATTTCTGCCTGTGCAGACGTAAGTATTTTAATGCAATATTTTAAAGTTCCTAACTTTGTTCTGTCATATCCTGTTGACATGATCCACATGATACACGTTATGTTTTATCGACTTTCTGAATCAATCTAATAGTTTTAAATTGATAATGGACGTTCACAAAATGATAACAAAATAAAAATAAATTAACTAAAAGAGATAAGTATGTGGCTAATCAATCTCTCATTCTTTTACATATTGACAAAAGAAATACTATTTTTGTTTATCTTGTTTTCAGAAACAATTTTGTGTTCATATTCTGATATAAAAGACAAATTTGTATAATTCATTAATAGAACAATGTGGGGATCTCAGTGAATGTATATTGTTAAATTTCACGGAAAAATAAATGTTTTCAGATGCGCCGTACCAACATGAAGGCGGAATTGTAGATGAATTTGGAAGTGGGTCCAGAGGCAGAGCAAATGACGATAAATACTATGAAGGAAAATGATGCATAAATTTGTGATAATGCATGAATAATTAAAATTATCAATGAAAATGCATAATTCGAGATTTTGTTTATTTACCTACCTACTGTTTCTAACGAACACACACACACACATACACAAACATACAGATATATATATATATATATATTTATTTATTTATACTAAAATGAAGTCAAATCTAAGGGTAAAACGGTATATTCCCCAGGTCCAAAGTGTTAACATAACACACACATATACACCCGCACGCAAACACACACACTAACACTCAATTGGAATACGGATGAAATGCTACATGTTACATGGTTATCAAAACCGAAATCAAACATTTCAATAACCACAAAACTAAAATTAAACTTAATAAATTGCAACGAAATAGGGAAATGTACAGAAGTTACATATTGTTTTAGTATGGAACACAGGATGAAATAAAATAAATGGAATACAGGATATTTGGTTAATACAGAGGATAAATTACAAAGTACCCTATCTCGTGACCATTTCCAGTGCGATAAAGCAGTAGATCATATGTTTTCTTTGCTTTGAAAATTATACATAAGGCAAATCCTTACCTTTGCATTGGCAGAAACCAATATACCCAAGACAACATCTATGGTATAGATTATAAGAAGCAAAGCGGCTTTAATTATAATATTATAGCATGAAATATTATACAATTTTTGGTTTGATATGAGAAATCATAGAGTAAAAAAAAAATGACCAAGACTAAAGGTAATGCATTAATCGTATTAGTACATTTTAATCTAATAAACCATCGACCATTGAAAGAAACATGGCAAGTTTTATCAATCTATACCCTCTGTCCATCCAACAAAACATTTATCTAATAATTAAAATATCTAACTATCTATCTATCTATCTATCTATCTATCTATCTATCTATCTGTCTGTCTGTCTGTCTGTCCACTGTGGATCAACTCTGCATTAAACAATTGTGCATACCAACTTAAATGTGTTCCCAAACATTTGCCGAAGAATGCATCCATCGACCCCATTAGAAGCATCTGTCTCTTGTACTAGTCTTGATATGCAGATATTACCAACGTAATAAAACACAATGATGACTAAAATGCTTGTCACATGTTTTCAATTGTGGCAACCATGTATGACGGAGCTTTAGAGTGGAATTCTCGATCTCATTAACAATAAGAACGACCACAAATGTAAACAGCTTTGAACGAAATTGATGAAAAGTTTAAATATATATAAACATAATCTTTTTTTTTCTGTTGCAATAACTGAAAAAAAGAAACAAAACAAAACTAAAAACATTTACAGAACAAGAGTTATCCTGCTTGACTTACATTTTACAGCTTTTGACGTAAAACATTTTAGTTTACCAATGTCGAAGTACTGTAGGCTTCTCCATGGCAGAGTGGTTTTAAAGCACGGAGTATCTCACTTCCTGTCAGCACAGGTTCGTGTCCCGCTGAAAAATAAGTTGACTTTTGTGAGAAAGTTTTCCAGTTTACTTACGGAAAGTCGGTGGTCTTGTATCGTGTAACCGGGTTCTTTACTCTACCACTGGTCGCAGTCATATAACCGAAACATTCAAAATTTTAAAAAAAATGATCAAAATGAATGCATTGTCTTTTAACCAGTAGGATGTACCTGGGGATGGTTTATTAAACATAATATAATGCATAATATTTTTATTATATGGTGAATGAGATTCTGAGATATACCAAGCGGTTGAATTATTATAATATTGCATCAAACGTTGAACATTGGACGTTTAAAATCTATATTTCCTTGATTCTAAGCATCATCTGCATTATTGCATAAAACAGTATTTATTTTAGTTGAACTCTTATGCTTACACACACGTACACGCACAGTTGTGCGCTCTCTACCGACTGATATATATATATATATATATATATATATATATATATATATATATATATATATATATATATATATATATATATATATATATATATATATATATATATATATATATATATATATATATATATATATATAAATATATATATATATATATATATATATAAAATCATCAGAGCCGACCTGGCTCAGTCGGTAGCGCGCTCAACTCTTCATCGTGAAGTCGTGAGTTCGAGTCCAGCCGGTGACAAGTTGGTTTCCTGACTTCGGGATGAGACAGTAAAAACCGAAGCCACAGTAGGTGTCGGCACGTTAAAGAACCCTCACTGCTCAATGACCATAAGTGCCGAGTATGGGCCAAAATTTGAATCCCTTCACCGCCATTCAGTGACATCTCCATATGAGTGAAAAAATTTTAACTGGGACCCAAACAAACAAAATAAAATAACCATCAGGAAAAAAAACCACATTGAAATAATATAGATCCAACACATAACGTATAATCAGAATATAAAACATCTCAGATACCAAAGTATAAATATTTCGAATGTCTAGGACATAGACACAAAGCCTGCAAAAATGGACTTAAACGGACCTCTGGAATCCAACTTCAACTATATCAACTTCAGTGTATTTATGTGTAGAATCAGAGTGGTGTTTGACAAGATAAGTATCATGATAACCAATCACTGGATATTTAAATTTTCCGGTACCACCTTTAGTGAAAAACATTTGTCCATGATGCTATAAAGTCTTTCTTTTACTTGTTTATGTGGAATAGTTGTGTAAAGAGTAGAGAAGTTGTATGGTTGATATTGTGAATTTGAGAAAAAGTGTGTGCCTTTAAATTTTCTAAAAAATTGTTTAGAATTTTTAAGTATCCAAATCTGATATTCACCGCTTCTGACATAAGCAACTGTACAGTATTGCTGAAGTTTCTCCTTAACGGCTGTCAATATATTGGTAAGGATAAAGATAAAGAATTGGTAGAACATATGCTGGGTCCTGCTATGTACCTCTGCGTACATGGGGTTTTATGAAGTTTAGGTATCCATTATAAATATGGTAGCTCAAAATCAGTATCGGTTTTAGGTTCATCAAAAGAGCGTAATACGGACACGTGATTTTGAAGGATCTTGTCCTTTGAAAGTGAGCTACGTGTGTATGTAGGATTACCAGAAGTCGTATTAAATCTAGCTGTTAAAAACTATATTATTTGAATAAAATTAATGTCCTCCAAAGGAGAATATTAGTATTAGTATGCAAAAAAAACCAGTAAAACACTCAAAATTGACAAAATTCCGTGAAGTTTGAGTGTTTTACTGGGTTTTTTCGTATATTATTTGAGGCTTTGTTTACTGGGGCCAGTAAATATTGGTCATGTAATCTATCCAGTTACTACTTCTGGATCACTAAATACAGAGGAATAACGTGTTTTCATAGTTCCTTTAAGTTTTCGAATACGAGATTTTATCAACCATAGTGCAGCTGTTAGCCATTCAGGGTGTCTGGTTCCACGTCTCATGTGAGGCCCATCATCTGGCATAATCCTCGACAAAATCCATAACTAAACTGAAATTCTGACGCCAATTAAAGGAAGGGGCTTCGCGGTATTTAGTACCTTTAAAAATAAGATTTTTGAGGTTTTAATTTTCAACAATAGAAACGTCGCCGGTGACGACATGCCCGATAGGATTATATTTGAAGGAGATGATGCACATGAACATCTGACGGTGTTGTGTAGAAGATGGTTGATGTCTAGACACTGCAAAACCCGTTTGTAATTGAATGGCTTGGATGCAATGCTAGGTGTATAGCTATATGAAATGTAAGGCGTAGTCTTCAGTTTAAAACATGGCGGAACACAGGACTGAAATATAAAAAACACCCATTTAATAAAACTACATTATAAGTCAGAAATTGATAACTATTGATATTCATATGTGTGATGTTTAATAAAATGCTCTTCCCCGTATAGCCGTATATTTTATCTCTTGTTGGGATATACAAACAATAGTAAAAAGATCTGCGACTCCCCAGACACTGCGAAATGATTCGATATAAAGTGCATGGGAATAAGACAGATAGACAACATGATCTTTGTTGCTATCAGATACTTTCAGCTGAAAAAAATACAATATTTGATCACAGGACAGATTCATAGCTGATTATTGTTTTAACGTTTAAGGAAAACCAATTGCGCAAGTCCAACGCACACGGAAATACTTCAGACCGATTCACGGAAACATTGAATCTAAACACGTTAGATATTCATATACATTATCTTCGGTCTGGAAAAGTAATGTTGTAAATCATATGGGAATGAAGGATACTGAGACATGACGGAGATTTGAATTGGTTAATTGTTATCATTTTCTCAAACATTACGTTATAATTGACACATTTGAGCAAAATCGACAAGAAAGATGTATGATGTTGTAATTAGAATGCTGAATGTTATGGTATTGCATAATATATTATATCATCTGTTTTATGCATTTGTGCATACAAACTATCATAACAAAAACACTAGATGTAGTAGAACTAGTAGAACTTCGTTGAATCGAACTTCAATAAGTCCAATCCCTCGATGTTTCAATATATTGACAATATCCCGAATAACATGGAAATTATTCTCCTTCTAATTAATACTCGAGTTGAAGACAATTAAGTTGACTTTAGCATTATGTTTTAAATAGCATGACCTCACATGTCTTTTACATTTATAGTATATATATATATATATATATATATATATATATATATATATATTATGTTTGTATAAAATTTCACAAAGTATGCACCACTTGTAAAAGGATGTTAAGGGGCACATTCATGTGGAACCTGAAATATATGTACATGACCGTAAATCAATACAACCTTCATCAAACGTGATTTAAAACAATGGTGTTTATATAGGCATGTAAATTTGGAAAGAACCCATCTATGTGCAAATGAGTTCATATGTCAAACAGATTTGAATAAATAGCAGCAAATGTTAACAAGTAAGGCATTCACGTTCGGAAAATAAACTGACAGTGGATCAGACAGAAGGTAAGTGTTCTAATTCGTTTTGTTCTGTTTTAAGATCAATTCCATATATTTACATACCAACTGTTATTTCCTTCATTGCAAGTATATAGAACGACTGTATTCATATTTCAATAACACAAGTCGGTCGTCGCGTGACCCAAACGTTTAACCGCTTTACCTTTTGGTGTAGGAATGCATAACATTTTAGAAATTCTTTCAATGACGATGTATTTGTCGGACAAATCTTCTCTGAACGTATGAATGAATAATTAAAGAATAAAATAACACAAATTCATCTCGTATTTTTTATTTCATCTTAAAAGCCATTCAATACCACAAAACAAACAGAAATTCAAAATAAATCGAAAACACAAGACTAGGCCTAATCTGTTGCACACTGCACATGCCCATATTGCGATAGATCTAGATCATGTTATGAATAGAAACACAGGCCACAGAAATGAAAATTCGCTTCGTAGTTGCGTTGCTTGTAAGTTGAACAGAAAAAAAGGAGAGTTAGGTGTCGTGCAATTTTCTCAAGCACCTCTGATAAACAGCTGGCTTTGCTGTCATCATATATTCCTGTCAGAAACAATTCGTCACTCACATCGTGTGAAATCGGCTCTCATTTCACCTCAAATCCTGTAATTGCTAAGTTACTTCCCAGGTCCATCTTGTTTTTCACAACCTGTAATGTCAATGCCGAGCAGAAGTAATGTTCATAGGTTGCTCAGTAAATTGACGGGGTACTCTATGTCATATTGTTAGACATATCATGTTCGGCTAGTAAATACTAAAGTCTGAATTGACCTACATATCACCATATGGACCTATTTTACTTTATACTTATCAAAGGTTTCGATAATTATCTTTTAAACAGACAAATAAATGTTTGGTATTTCACAAGATAATCTGCATTTGTCTTGTTTCAATTTATTCGAACATATTTGCTAGTGTGTTATCCTATACAGTATACTAAAATAATTGCGAAAACATCACCGATACGGCATTTCCCAGCTGATTCAGCGATTGGGAAAAATGTCAAGTACAGTAGAATGGCTACCTCTAGTTGTCATGAACAAATATTAGCAGACACACTCAAACTTTCTGTGGCATATTCCACTGATAAAATATCAGAATTCAAACGACAATTTGTTGTAATCAACGATCATCTGTTCCTACCCATATCGCACATGGTAGGACTATCAGCCATTTGCACACGGCCCATTCTGGCAATTCTCTTCTGATACATTTAACTCGCCACTACTAAATGGTCGAATATTAATAATCGCTAACTAAATCTGAGAATAAGTATTCAAAATTGTCCTAGTTTCTTTCAAAATGATATAAAAAAGAAATTAAACCTTTATTTCATTTAGTATTTGCGATCAGAAAAGAGAACTACTTCTGATGTCATAACAGCTGTTGAGCTATTACGTCATATGAAAACACCCCCTGGAAAGTCAGTATTCTGGAATGAATTTAGTATCCAGTGGACTACAGTTTCACTGAAAAATGGTTATTTATATAAATATAAGGGTTGTTTTTTCATTTTTTAAAACTTTTTCCATGAGCAATTGCTTTTATACCCTTACGATTTTCAAAAAATGAGAAACAATCCTTTATTAAAAACCAGAAAATATCAAATAGGCTTGGCCACGGCACAGATTTCATTGAATTTCATTATGGTGAATTCAGGTGTCCTACTTAACTTAAATTGAAAATGAAAAGTTTCATTTCGGTTACCATGGAAACGTGAACGCCATATTTTACCCCAGGAACTACTACATTTTCTCATTCTGTAGCCATATTGGACCCCTATAAAGTGCCTTAATGATGAAATCAATGCATTTTACTATTTATCTCTGAATTACACATGATTAGTAAAGTATCATTTGGACACCTAAAACTGATTTTCAGCACATTAGTACAATGCAAAGTTATTTTGGCACTTTACCAAATATTGATATTTGGGGCGGTTTCATGGGCATATTTCACCATTTTGCCGAATCAATACAGAAATGTGCTATATCACACTTTAAACATTCCTTTCCATTCTTTTAATAAATATGAAAACATTTTTGGTGAAACGCCAGGTTATAGAAGAAAACTTGAAGAAGTACCAATCAACAATCAAAACTCAAGTCCATTATAACACGACGATTTAGATGTGCAAATGGTCTGAACATGAAGAACAATTACGAATAACAAACGGGCATGCCACACCCGTCACAAATGTTCCAAACTTTCAACAACGTAGCCTTGTGTAAGTAGTTTATTGGCTAGTCGTTTAGCTCTCAGAATAAAACATTCATAAGACGAGCATGCCCTGGCATAACGTATAAGTTGTGAAATGAAAACGCCAAAGTCAGGAGAAGATGGAATATTACTACTTAGGAACCGGAAGTTTGTGATATGGAAATTGAAAGTCTCGTTTGTCATAGAGGAATGTGTGAAGTTGACCGTCTTTTCTAATCGACAGGAGTAAATCTAGGTAAGAAGTCTTCTCATTCATCTCTAGCTCAACAGGATACATCTGACCGAGGTAATTCTGAAATTCTGAATTATGTATGGTCAAAACATTATCGATATACCATTTTCACGCGTACATGTTTATTAGTGGAAGAAGGAACACAGTAACAATGTACCGGGAAGAGACCACCGGACTTCCGCAAGTAAACTGGCAAACTTTCCCACAAATATCAGCTTAGGTTCCAGCGGGGCTAGCACCTGCGCTGACCAAAAGTGAGATACTTCATGGATCAAAGCCCAATGTTCTAACCACTCGTTCACAGAGACCCCGCATTATTGAAATGGGATTACGTGTTTCCTTTACAATAATCCAGTGTGCAGTGAGGTTTGTATTTTTTAATAGTATATACTTATGTTACCCCTTCAACTCCCCCTTTAAACATTTCTAGATCCGCCACAGCAATATATTATATTTCTGATCATATGACAATAGCGAAAAAAAGGAAGAAAATAAATAATTTGTCTCTGGTCATGCATTCTGTCCTATGACAGTATGAAAATAAATTATCTGAATCGACAAAAAAAAAAAAAGAAAACAAAAATCGACAGTCCCCTGCCCTAGAATCAAATACGTTGTTTGCTTAGCTTGTGCTTGCTACATTGACTGAAAAACTACCTTGGATCAGTATATTCTATGTAGAAATCATACCCGTGTCGTTTCGTTCCCTTAGGATGTAGGGGAGGGTCTTTTTCTACGGGTTCACTCTTTCACAGGACAAACTGAAATGTTGAAGTGGGTCATTTTTCTAAGATTTATATCATTAAATATTGACCCCGGGTAGCATTTGTACAACGAGTTTTTCATGTTACACAGGCACTGCAAATAATTTTTGGTGTATGATAAATACACAGAAAATTCAGTGCATTTCTTATCAGAAACAAATATTGTACAGTATTGAGTTTGGAATATTTTTTCATGGGTAAATAAGAAAAATCGTTTCCAAATGTTTGGAAATTAAGTGCATTCAGGAGAGGCTAGTTGCTTGAAAAATGAATGTTCTGAATACTTGGAGAGGGGTTGAATATATCACAAAGCTTCATTTTTTCTCCAAATAACATGTTAGAATTATCTATTTTGATTTTTGTATATACCCTAACCCGAATAATCCAGTCGTTATATTCCGCCGATTTCCGATCGATCCTTGAGAAACGATAGTGGATAGAGGGCGTTGCAATTATTGGAGTTATATATACCCACCACAAAGTAAATTAAAAGATTTACGAAATGTCCGCATATTTTTTTGGAAAAATTCCTCGTTATGTCCGCCTTAACAAAAAAAGTTCGTATAAGTTTATTTATCGAAATATCATCATGATATCTACTGATATTACTTGAAAAATTATATTTAATTCACTGTGTGTGTAAGCAGTCATATATAAAGTTTCGAATGAGTATATGAATTTTTTGTATTTCAATGTTAAACGCTTGTTAGTTGTACATTACTCATAAAATACTAAAATATAAAGTAAAACCGGTATCAATTGTGATTTTTTGTGTTTTCATCTAAATCTAAAAATACCCATAAATATATAGGTAATTCATGGCGTAACTGATTTAACTAACTCACATATTGCACTTAATGTTTCGCGCCATTTTTTGTACAATGACTTGTGCATATACATAGTTTTATCAAAGCTATTTTGATGGCTTTATTCTGCTCCTTTTGACATCACTAATACAACGTAGATGCATATTAATTAACAGAACAGATATTTTCCATCACTTATTTTTTATGTATGAAAAAATAGACAATATTTTATTACATATATTCATTTCAGATTTCTGTTGAAATTTCTTTTTTTTTCTACTTTCATATTCCTGTATATGAATGTTTATTTTGATCACGTCAAGTTGAAATTTCTGTTCCTCTCTCTGAATCTGATTTCAACTATTGTTCAACTCTCTCTCTCTCTCTCTGTCTCTCTCTCTCTCTCTCTCTCTCTCTCTCTCTCTCTCTCTCTCTCTCTCTCTCTCTCTCTCTCTCTCTCTCTCTCTCTCTCTCTCTCTCTCTCTTTCTCTCTCTCTCTCAGATGTAAGAACTGCATAATCTATCTACCTGATCACCGTAAAACAAAAGGTGTGACATTCTTTGGTCTCAAATAATTTTATGATATTAATGGTACAGATGTCATGGACTTAATTATATATACATCCTATTTAAAGGGGCATTAGCTGTGTATACCCAAATAATTATTGCGATTTTTTCTACTCTTACAACATGTATTTGATATACGATAACGAATATGAGGTATACACAGTCACAAAAATCTGATATTCCTATATATGTTGTGAATATAGTGCCAGGTCCAGTGTGGTATCCATATACAAATAGTAAGGATGAGCTTTCAATTGCAAATATTTACATAACGACTGTAATTTCCTTCATTACAGTTATACAGAACGTCCGTTTTGTTGTGTCTATAAAACCAGTTAGTCATCACGTGATCTAAGTGTTAACCGTTGGCTGCCGTAGGAATACCTGAATATCTAAGAAACCCTTTCCATGACCATGTTACGGCAGCGATTTGTGGGACAAGTATTCTCTGAACATATGAATGAATCAATAAAGAATAAAATAACACACATTCATTCCATATTTTTATTTGAAGCCATTAATTACCACAAAACAAACAAAAATCACTGAAAGAAATCGAAAACACAAAACTAGGCCTGCATCTGTAGCACACTGTAGATGCCCATATCATAGGCCTATTGCGATAGATCTAGGTCATGTTATGAAAAGAAACACAGGCCACAGAAATGAAAATTTGCTTCGTAGTTACGTTGCTTGTAAGTAAGTTGAAAAGTTGAGTCAGGTCTAGTGCAATTTTGTCCTGCATCTCTGATAAACAGCTTGCTTTTTCCGTCACCATATAGGCTATTCCTGTCAGAAACAATTCGTCACTCGCATCGCGTGAAATCGACTCTCATTTCATCTCAAATCCTATTAATTGCTAGGCTAATTACCAGGCCTATCTTGTTTTTGACCACCTGTAATATTAATGCCGAGCATAAGTAGTGTTCATAGGTTTCTCAGTAAATTGACGGGGTACTCTATATGATCAGCTGGTAAAAACTGAAGTCTGAATTGACATATGGATTATAATTTATAGGCCTACACGGATTTTCCATAACGAACGTGTCGATAATTATCTTTTAAACAGAACAATAAAATGTTGTTATTTCACATCATAATCTGCATTTGTCTTGTTTCGATTGATTTGAAGGATTTGCTATTGGGCTAGCCTATATACTGAAATAGGTCTACTTACGAAATCGCAACCACTTCACAGTTCACGACATTTCCCAGCTGATTCAGCGATTGGTAAAATATCAAATATAATGGCTACTTCCTGTTGTCCTTAACGAATATTAACAGTCACACTAAAAAAAAATGTCAGTCAAAAGAGGTGCACAATTGATAAATCATAATAGTTATGTAATCTTAGACATGATACATTGATATTAGAAACGTTCCTGTGTTAGATTTGTTTTTATTTATTTCAGCTTGTAAAATGTTGAAAGAACGATTAACAGCAGTTTTGTTGATCTTCAGTGTTTTCGCCGGTGTGAATGCGACGCCTAAATATTGTCCAAATGGTAAGTAATTACATCATGTGCAATGTAAAATCTAATCAATCTCAATGAATCAGTGTTTTTAGAGATCTATCAATTTATTTCAAAAATGGAAATCCTGAAAAACATGAAAACTTTACAATAAGTATTCATAAATATGCACATTCACAAAAATTATTTTAATTTTCTTCTTATTATTATTCTTCTAAAATACAGAGCTTCAAATACGGGATCCATTATACTACGCTTTTGTCTTTTTTCCACATGACCTCGTGTATAACGTAGGTATAGATGTACGGGCGTTATTGCCATACATCGTTTTGCATATTACCTTTGACTCAATCAATATATTTATGGATTATCGTCTGAAAGAGTCAACAGATAAGCAGTTTACCACATACATTGCTTCTGCAAATAATAATTCTTTTAAGATTACGGGTGGACATAAACAAATTCTCATAAATGCATTTTATGATATTGATTTAAGTTTCGCTTTGGATCATCTAAAAATAAAATCGATATATGTTGACATTAAGCCCATCGGATCATTGAGCCCATCACGCTCTTTTGACTGGACATATATAAATAAATAAATAAATATATATATATATATATATATATATATATATATATATATATATATATATATATATATATATATATATATTCATTCGTTATAGTCAAATGAATAATAAACTACTTTATAACAAACTATTTTATAACGTGAGCTCAGCAACGGTTAAAAATAAATTAATTAACATTATGTATATATTTATTCAATCCTCCTTAAAGCTAATAAATCTAGGATTAGTCATCCTGACACATTAAAATTGTTTTTGTTTTTTATATATTTATAAATGTTTGTTTGTTTTTTTTGTTTGTTTTTTTTTTGTTTTTTTTTTTTTTTTTTTTTTTATTCAAAACATTAAATGTTAAACATTGTTGATATAATAATAATGTTCATAATATATTAATATTTTGAATTTCAAACCAATACATACATGCTTGGTTCTTTGACTTTTGATAGACGTTCAACGATAAGATCGAAGTATATCAAACGAGTTGTCCACAAAACACGTGTATTTGAACTGTATTTTTTAAGTTGTAGTTTTACACCACAAACAACACTGTTCAAGTTAAATGATGGCAGGCAGTTGTAATGGTGGTCAAGACACTCCGGTTACAAGGTACCGGGGAGAGACCGCCGACCTTCTGCATGTAAATTAGTTAACTAACTTTCTTACAAATTCAAATTATGTTATAGCGATACTTACGGCGATATTTTCAAATTGTTTATTATCCATTATTATAACAAACAAATGAGAATGTAACAATAGAAAATCAGTACAATTGACAATGTCAGTATTTCATTATTTAGAAAATCAGTTATTTGCACAATTGTATAAAGATATATTTTTAAATGATCATGTGTTCTGTTTATACTACAGGCTGCTTTCATCTTGGAAGAATGCCCGTAAGTATTCAATGTTTTTATTAGTTTCTGACTTTAAAGGTTTCATTTTTATCTTTACTCCGATACTTGTCAACCAGTTAAACAAATCTGTTTATAATGTTATTTGTAATTGTCTGATGTTGATATAATTTCTGGTTTAAAACAGTGTAGTAATATATACTATAAACATACCAAAGTTATACTGCTGCTCAAGGCAGTTGTTTCTATCAAATAGACTTCTTCAGTTGGCATCCAATGTTAAACAGATTTTCTAAAGAGAAAGTGGTATCAGACAAGGCCAAATAATAAACCTACACGTATAGTCAAAATCCGTCTAAGAGTCACCATTGTTAAAAAGAGGACTGTCTTAGCTTTAGAAACAATTTAGAATTTGTTATTATTAGAATTATTAAAGGATAAATGGATAATAAACTATATCGTTGACGGGTATTGAGAAGTATGTACAGTTATGTAGAGACTAAGGTTTAACTGATTTTGTATTTCATCAAAGGAAAACGAAGTTGAGGCAAGGATTACAGTGTTTTAGAAAATCTTTCAAAAAACTACTTAATCCGTTTCAAACATTTCCCCCAATAGAAATATAAAGTATCATTTCCGGGAGGGGCATTTTAAACCAATATTTTATGACATTGACTTGGCAAATATTTGAAGAAAATTGCGATTTTGTTGATTGTTTTACTTTTTAGTTATGTTTTATGCCATGTCCCGACTCTTCCAATCTCTGCCTGTGCAGACGTAAGTATTTCTATTCAACATTTTAAAGTCAACGGAAAACAATTTCCTAACTTTATACTATCGTATCTTCTTGACAGGATCCCCTTGTTATACGTTACGTTTTATCGACTTTCTGAATTGATCTAGTAGCTCTAAAATGATAATGGAAGTTTACAAGATAAAGAAAATAAAATTAGATTAATTAAAAGTGATATTTAACTATCTTATCAATGTGACCTTCTTTTGAATATCAACGCAAGGAATACATTTTTATTTTTATGCCGTTTACGGATAAATTTATGTCTTACAGAAATAACGACGATAAAATGTTCACACGGGGAGTGTTATCATACCATTTAATGTCCATATTATGATATATAAGACATACTTCTATAATTCATTAATCAGACATTGTGGTTAATTCTAGTGAATATACATTGTGTTATAAATGTGGATTTATTTCACAGACAAATAACTGTTTTCAGATACGTCCTACCAATATGAAAGCGGAGCTGTAGATGGATTTGGAAGTGGGTCCAGAGGCAGAGGAAATGACGATAAATACTATTGAGGAAAATAATGCATAAAATTTGTGATAATGCATGAATAATTCAAATTATAAATGAAAATGCATAATTCGAGATTTTGTTTATTTACCTACCTACTGTTTCTAACGAATACACACACACACACACACACACATATATATATATATATATATATATATATATATATATATATATATATATATATATATATATATATATATATATATATATATATGTGTGTGTGTGTGTGTGTGTGTGTGTGTGTATGTGTGTGTGTGTGTGTGCTAAAATGAAGTCACATTTAAGGGACGACCGGTATATTCCTCAGGACTAAGATATAAAAAAACACACACACACACACACACACACACATATATATATATATATATATATATATATATATATATATATATATATATATATATATATCACGCAAACACGTACACTAACTAACAATCAGAATACAAATGAAATGCTACATTATTTGTTACATGGTTATCAAAATCGAAATCAAACAAATCAATAACTACAAAACTAAAATTGAACTAGCAACGAAATAGGGACATGTACACAATTTACATATTGTTATAGTATGGAACACAGGGTGAAATAAAATAAATGAGATACAGGATATATGGTCAATATAGCAGATCAATTACAAAGTACCCTATCGTGACCCTTTTCAATACGACAAAGCAGAAGAATGTGTTTCCTTTAATTTCAAAATTATACATAAGGAAAATCCTTACCTTTGCATGGGCATGGGCTATTTAGTTTTATGGTGCCTGTCATGTTAATCAAAATGTTAAACTATAATTTTCACAGAGTTTTTTACCAAGTATTATGATTTCTTTATCCAAATTAACATATAATTGACAATATGTATCCAGCCAGGCAAATAGCTCGCTCCAAAAGGATTTTGTTATGTTACATGTAAAAAACAAATGAAGAAGAATTTCTCCCTTTGTATTGCAAAAAGTACACATATTAGAGTCTGAAATCTGCATTTTGAATAACATTTTATTGGTTGGTAAAATACGGTGTAATAATCTGTATTGGAACCATCGAATTGTAGTATCAATAGTTACTCAAAAAGGCATTTTATTTACACATTTTTTGTTGGTTTCTTCCACCTCGATACCAAATTCATCACACCATTTTGTTATATAAGTATTTTTAACTATTAATTTACTCATAAAGATATCATATACTAAGTTACAGTAACTCTGTTGATTTAGCTTTGATTTTAGAAAAAAAAAAAAACAATTCATTTTTTCGGTGAAAATTCAGAAAAGTAAACCTGAGCTAGCGCCTCTTTTAAATAAACTTAAACATCATTATATGATTGAAAAAATGATATATACAAAAAGTAATAGAAATGAACTTTTTAACAATAGATGACAAAAATTTTCCATAGCCCTTGGGTGATCACTGATCTATTAATCTACAGAATGTATATTGTTATCTACATATTTAAGAAATTTTTACAAGTAATATGCTTTAATAATATATAAGCTGTGCAAAAGTGTGTGTGAAAGTTGTCTGTGTCTCTTGTGTACACCTGTGTATGTAATTTTTATATATCAAAAAATTTGATAAAGAAAAAAAATGTTAAACTAAAGTACACAGCCATATAATAGGGCTCCCCAGTGACTATTTTAAGAACATGCCAGAACATCGGCTATTCCTTTGTCAGCAATTCACTGTCGCCATTTTATAGTATTTTGTAGTACAAATATTACAGTTTACTTTTATTTTTTATGCATTAAAGGACTTTTACATACGGAATATTGAAAGGGACTATACTAATTGTCAAATAATGTGCTATGGAGGTATAATGAAATGCAATGGAAATAACAGGCACTTTTATTACTTTAACATGCCCAATAATTGAGATCGCCCTATCATTACAAAGTCCCCCGCAGTAAATTATTTATCATTACAATGACTTAACACTCTTTTTTTAAAATTCCTTAACTCTTTCCGATGGACTGCTTGACCACAATGTTTTTTTAACTTTGAGAGGAAAACACTGGGTAAATGATATCACTTATTTAAGCACAAAACTTACTTTAAAATTTCTGTTGAAATGAATCTACGCGGGTGCCCATACAAACATTATCAGGTTTCGAAATACATATTAAAAAGTGTCGAAATGAATATTCCCAAATGCCGATTTAACCACACTAAGTGTCGATTAGTATATTTTCAATGTGCCGAAATACCTCGGTGTTGACAAGTTTGACTTGCATCCCGTTTTTCAACTTCTTCCTTTCTCTTATATGATATATACATCTAGTTTATATTGTGAACGTAAACTGGATTTCATTCAATTGGGTTTAATTGGATAATATTTAAACATAAAATTTGTTTCCGTTGAAAACGGTTAAATCATGTAAAGCTGAAAACGCAAACGTGTGAAAGAATGGGTTGAAAATGAAAATAAGCGATACGAACGCAGAGTTCTCGGTATGATTGGTTTTCGTCTTACGAGCATATATACGAGCACGTCGATTATTTAGGATTTTCAAAGGTGTTGTAATCACACCGAAGTATTTTTTGCAACTTTCAAATGATTTTTAACATTATTTCGATGTAGTGATGACAATTGTACAATGTAAAACTATAACCTAGCTTTTATCAAATATTGTCTGACGTACCTTAACGTATCGTGAGCCACCTTGTGCCATGAGATAAATATCGGTATAACTCCCATTAAATTGATCAAAATATGTACAGGTTCGTCGACCGATAATCATGACTGGTTTCTGTCATTAACCCGGAGACATTTCTAATGTTAACTCTCATTGTTTCTGTTTAGGATAAACCTTTGACAAGCTAATAATACAAAGGAATTAGAATTATGTACTCATAATAAGTTAGGGTGAGATAATTGCTGTGTAAACAGACGGCATGTCTATTATATCCAACTCTCTTATTTTTAAATATGTATTCTGTCTTATACTTGTACTCTCTAATTAAACGAATAGACGCTTTAAACATTGGCAATGTTCTAAATCACAAAAAGTCCATATTCTAAATTGAAGACCACACCTTGCATTCCATATAGCTATACACCTAGCATCGCATCCAAACTATTCAATTACAAACAGGTTTCGCAGTGCTTAGACAACAATTATCTTCTACACAACACTGTCACATATTCATGTGCTTCATCTCCTTTCAAATGCAATACTGTCGGGCATGTCATCACCGGCGACGTTTTGTTTGTATTGTTGAAAATGAAAGCCTCAAAAATATTATTTTAAGGGGCCCTAAATACCGGGAAGCCCGTTCCTTTAATTGGCGTCAGAATTTTAGTTTAGTCCTTTACAAGATTATGCCAGACGATGGGCCAAACATGAAGACGTAGAACAGAACCAGACAATTTGTCTGAATTGCTAAAAGCCACACGATGATTGGTAAAATATCGTATTCGAAAACTTAAAGGTACTATGAAAACACGTTACCCCCCCTGTATTTAGTGATCCAGAAGTAGTAACTGAACTAGATAGATTAAATTACCAATATGTACTGGTACCAGCAGGCAACGCCTCAAATAATTTATTTTTAATTTGTAAGGCATATTACTATAATTGTTTATTAGAAGAACTTGGGTTTAACACGAATTCTGGAAATCCTACATACACACGTAGCTCACTTTCAGAGGACGAGATCCTTCAAAATCACGTGTCCGTATTACGCTCATTTGATATACCTACAGCGGATACTGATTTTGAGCTACCATATTTATGCTGAATACCTAAACTTCATAAAAACCCATACAAGCAGAGGTACAAAGCAGGATCCAGCAAATGCTCTACCAAACCTTTATCTTTACTCCTTATCACGATTTTGAAAACCGTTAAGGAAAAACTTCAACAATACTGTACAGTTGCTTATTACAGAAGCGATGTAAATCAGATGTGGATACTAAAATTTTTCTAAACAGCTTTTAGAAAATTTGACGGCACACAATTTTCCTCGAATTCACAGTATCAAAACATATGACTTCTTTACTCTTTACACAACTATTCCACATAAAAAATTAAAAGAAAGACTTTTAGCATTATAGATAACTGTTTTTTTACTAAGTATCTAGTGATTGGCTATCGGGATACTTATTTTGTCCAACACCACTATACACATAAATACACTGAAGTTGATATAAAAAGCATGCTGGAATTTCTATTAGACAATATATTTGTAATGTTCGGAGACGTGGTCTTTTAACTAATTATCGACATTCCTATGAGAACCAATTGTGTCCCTTTATTGGCCCGTTCCTTTATTCATACGAAACTGCTGAATCAAAAGAAGGAAACAGTCCTTTAATTTCACATTTAGATATATCGACGACGTTTTGTCAATTAATAATGACAATTCCCATACACATGTCTATGCAATATATCCCAGCGAAGTAGAAATTAAAGATACAACAGAATCAAGCATACACACTTCATACCTAGACATTTTACTTAATATAAACACAGACGGAAAATTGGCAACTTAGCTATACGACAAGCGCGACGATTTCGGCTTTCCCATCGTAAATGTTCCACATTTAAGTAGTAATATCACTCATTCATCCGCATATGGAGTTTATATTTCACAAATTATCCGATATGTCAGGGTGTGTACAACATATGAAGATTTCATATACAGAGGTAAACTACTCACTTTCAAATTATTGACACAGGAATATCGAAAACCGCGTGTAATTTCAACGTTCCGCAAATTTTACCGTCGGTATAATAGTCTTGTTTGCGATTACTCTGTTTCACTAAGTGAAATGTTGAGTTGCCTTTTTGTTGGCAGTTGAGACGTCTGTACCAATTGTGACGAGGATCCACCCCTCGTGTATTTCACTGGAATTGATTGTGGATTCACGGCGGGTGTGATTGGTCGACAGGGGATGCTTACTCCTCCATGACACCAGATCCCACCTCTTGCTTTCCAGCGGTCCGTGTTTGTCCATTTTTACCGGATTTGTATCTATGTCCTGGACATTCTATTTATTTATACTTTGGTATCTGAGATTTTTTATACAAACCATTCACGACTTCGAAACCATGCCAGCAAAATTGAGCGTTTGTGTGGTATATTTAGCGAAACATTCAGACCCGGTAGATGTTGCCTTTGTTACTTAACATCTACGAATATAAAATATAAACTTACCAAAGTATAACTTTAGAGAATGTCCATAACACATATACAAATCTGGTGAATATTGGACAAACAAAGCCACAGGTGGGATCAAATGTAAAGGATGACTAAACATCGTGTGTTGACCGGCTCAGAGTCCACAGTCAAATTCAAATGAAATAGGTAAGGGAGAAATCCTCGTCACAATAGTACAGACGAAACAACGATTGCTATCGAACAAGTAACTCAACATTTCACTTAGTGAAACAGAGTAATCGCAAACAATTCTATTTTTCGGAACGTTGATGCAAACAAGATTTTCGACGAATTTGTGCAAATAATATGTCAGTAAGTATGCTCTGTCATGTCGGATCATCTGTGAGATAAAGACACCACATGCAGGTGATTGGGTGATACTACTACTTAAGTCTGGACAATATCAATGGGAAGTCCGAAATCATTGCCTTTGTCGTATAGCCTGGTTGTTAATTACCTGTCCGTATCTATATTAAGTTAAATGTCCAAACAATAAGAACGTGTGTGTTATGTCTTTACTTTCTAGTTCGTTGGGATATATCGCATTGACATGTGGATGAAAGTTGTCAACATTAATATATCCTAATGTCAAGTTATCACCACCGCTAGCTTTTTCTTCGTTTGATTTGGAAGCTGCTGAATGAAGTCTACTCGCGTGAATAAAGGAATATGTTAGCCAATAAAGGAGCACAATTGATCCCCATGGGAATACCGATAGCTTGCTGAAAGACGAGGTATCCAAACATCACAGATATATTGTCTATTATAAATTCCAGCATTTTGTATATCATCTGAAGATGATTAAATGCTGTTAAGATTCTGTCAGGTATGTTGTAGTCTTATATCTACCATTGATGTGCTATATTTGGATGCAATATATAACTACAGTGATTCACCGAAAGAAAAGATAATTAACAACATTGCAAGGTAAAGTGTTGTTTAATTCACTGTGTAACCGAAATATGTGTTAATAAAAATCAACGTGATGTGGTATTTAATTAATTAAATGGAAAGTTAAATACTATACCCATGTGTTATCCTATTTCTGTATGTCTTTCCTCTTATAACTTATATTTGCAAAGTATAAATATTATTCCATCGGTCTCAGTCAATAAATGTTTAAAAAATGCTAGATCCACACATGTCACTTTGTAAAAGAAACTCGTAGTTTGTTCGAATCCTTTTATCTCTCTCTCTCTCTCTCTCTCTCTCTCTCTCTCTCTCTCTCTCTCTCTCTCTCTCTCTCTCTCTTTTTTTAAGGTATGAGGCATAAGTCATCTTGAAACGTCTATCGCTAATGACGTTGTCAAACCTTGCACCCTAAAAGTACAAGGAATCTAATCGCAGACTTTGAAATTTCGAATATTTGTTGTTACAAATTGCGTCGTTGTTACAAATAGCTCCGGTTTACAAATTGCTTCGTATTACTTCGTTATTACAAATTGCTCGATGGCAAAGTTTCTTACTATTTTTTTTTTCTGTAAAAGCCAAACAACTCGTCATAAAACAACACACACACACAAGTGTACGTTATTGAACGCTTGAAATGGTCATAATAGGGATGAACAATACAAAGCCCCTCTCAAAAATGTTAGATAGGATTCTTACTTAAACATGACCATGTACAGCAACTGAATTTCACCAATCACATATTTACCTACCTGATGATCTTTACGCCGAACTGGACCTTTTCATCGAGGTGTGTATGGAGCATTTGAAATGGGTATCGAATGGTAATAGCAGATGCCGACTCCTTCCGGAATCCTGGTGCAATCACGTTTGAGTTTCGATTTTTTCTATTTTCTTAATATCCAATGTGGCGCATTCTCATAAACTTGGAATTTCCAATACCCACAAAAAAAGTCCATACTGGTATATATATATATATATATATATATATATATATATATATATATATATATATATATATATATATATATATATATATATATATATATATATATAAGGACTTTCCTGAGAACATTAACAATGTAAGAAAGATAACTCCTACACAGCTAAACACATTATTCCAGGTAACAAACATATTTACTTCCCTTGAGTCGTATCTTGCATTATTTTAGTAATGTAAACGTGTAATGAATCGACGCGTGCTTGTCTCAGTGCTTATATAATAACGTATTTAAATGACTATGTATATAAAGTATGTGACATCATTGTTGAAGGTCATATATTTAAATTTGATAATTCCCGTTCATTATTCTATGTTAAAACAATTTTAGATTGGATTTCTAAAAACGTATTATATGTAATATTATGTGAAAATTGCAAAGGCGAATATAGTGCATGTACTTGGTTAATAAATCACAGAGTAACTCTACACAAAAGCAATATAAAGTTACCGCATAATCGTAATTCATATAAAGTTGAGTTAATCAGTTGCAATTGAAAAAGTGCAAAATCTGGGTTTCTCAAGCAATTTTCACAAAATAGTTAGGGATTTAAGAATTCTTATGCATTTGTATTTCTCCTTTTTGTTATTTTATATCAGTGTAAGTAGCAAAAAGGAAAAAAAACCTTAAAAACAATACACAGCTAATGTCTTTTGAACAGCAATACTGGCGCCCTTTGACTAAACATCCCGACGCCCGGATTATACTTTTATGACAGGAAACACGCCGACCACCCGTCGTGACCTGATAGTAACTCTCAGTTGCAACTTGGAGCGAATCCCTGGTTTTGATGAACTAGACACGACTGAGCAGTTTTATATATATTTCAAGACCATATGACATTATAGTTTTCAAGATAAAATGATGTAGAACCATTTTCCGGAATATATGATTTGATATTATTGATATATTTTTTAAATTGTACACATGTTGGTACGAACTTTTTTTATTTATCGATAATCATTTTAATGAGTGTCATCCTGAAATGAGTGCTTGTGTCTGGATGTAAATTTTCTAAAACATTTATATTCTTATATCATTACATACTTTAATTAGTTAATTAATAGTAATAAATAAAACATAGGCCGCGGAACAAATAATTAAAAGCACCTCAATCTGTAAATGTAAACGAAACTAAAATTATGAGCATCGTTGTGTGAATTCACCCAAATCTGCTCAATGCATTGAATGCATTTTTAAATTTCGAATCGGTAATAAATAAAGTCATTTTCTTTAAGAACTTAAAATATATCCAAACTTATTTAACGTTTGAAAATCGGTTTCGCACGTTACTTCTTAACATCAGTCGGTATGAACTAAAAAAAAAAGCGATCACTGCGCAAACTAGAAACATGTCTTTATAATGTATATATTACTGATTTACAGAATTACATTATCATTTTGAAGCATAACTACTTCATGCAGTCACCATCTACATCGATCACACCATGAATGGATAGGTCATAGTTTCACTTATAGTCGTAGCAAAAGCCGTAAATATACATCTCGGGTAAAAAAGGGAGAGTTTTTTTTCTAACATACGTAGGAATGGAGCTATTAAGGCTAAGGAAATGGGAATTTGACATTGTATACTTTATCAAACAAATTATAGTGATTGTTTTCTCACGAATAAATTAAGATAACTACAAGTTGAATTGTGGTGGCACAGGTAAAAATGAAAATGGAATGAGATGAAATATACTGGTAAATGGGAGCCAGCTAATACACGTAAGCTTGTACACCAATGATGTTCATGTTATCTATTCCTTAACACAATGAACATCCCTGGTACAACAAAATGATAAAAACAATGACGTGTATCTGTAGTTTTAATGTAGAAATCAAACGTATATATTTCAAATATGACTTGACTTAAAATAGTCAGGAAAAGTGAAACATTTCTTATCAGAATCTTACAATGTCCCGTTCTCTGCTGTGACGTAGTGTAAACTCTATGGAACTATCCATCTATCAATATATACAAACTTATGTGCTTTAATTCTTATTACCCATACCTCCGAACAAATAATGAGAGAGAGAGAGAGAGAGAGAGAGAGAGAGAGAGAGAGAGAGAGCAATACGTCTAGTGCAGTATAAAATACGGCCCCTACCCGGCAAAAAATATTGGACAATCAATATATAAAAATATGTGCTTTACTTGTATTCCCTATACCCTCGAACAAATAATGTGTGAGAGAGAGAGAGAGAGAGAGAGAGAGAGAGAGAGAGAGAGAGAGAGAGAGAGAGAGAGAGAGAGAGAGAGAGAGAGAGAGAGAGAGAGAGAGCGCAATACGTCTAAAATGCGCCCCTTCCACGTCAGAAAAAAAAATGGACAGTAACAAACATCTGTTGAGAGAGAGAGAGAGAGAGAGAGAGAGAGAGAGAGAGAGAGAGAGAGAGAGAGAGAGAGAGAGAGAGAGAGAGAGAGAGAGAGAGAGAGAGATGCAAACGCAGTATTAAATATTTTTCAAATGGAACAAAACGATGCCACTCCTATCTGTGATCAACCAGTTCGATTAAACAAGCTGCATGGTTGTATATCCTAGATTACTTTTGTAATTTGCTTTACTAAATGTTGATTTTTTTTCTTCACATTTTTACCAATTTAAGATTTTATTTTACTTTTTGAAAAAGGTTTCTGAGGCCGTCATGTTTTGAAACCATCTACATTTAAAAGAGCGTTCGGGTAGGAAGTAAATGTTTTATCACGAATAAGTAGATTTATGACCCCTGTAACGCAAATTACGTTCATGTACCTTTAAAAAGTAAAGGCGGTGAAACTAGAATAGGCCCCACTTCACGCAAGAGTCATAATAACAGGTCATGACTTAGTGACGGTAGATTTTATTTGGTATCTAAACTTCAAAGAAAAAAACCGAAATAATAATCTAGTTTAGATCTTAATCATGTAGATCTATGTGCTTGACCTAGACTATATATTTAAAAACTGTTGCCGAAAAATATTTCAAAATAAATTTTAAATTTGATATCATTCTAATAAAAGTTAAAGCAGAGACATATAACACATCGAGAGACGAATAAAGCTTGAAAGCTATAGATCTATCCCTAAGTGTAAACCAGAGACGAACAAATCTTAGGTTCCTATAATTACCGAAACATAAGTCCGTTTTCAAAAAGAGAAAATTAAATGAGGTAAAATGATGATTTGCAGATACACTATCAAACATTGTCGACTGGAACGTGCAATCTGTCTGCCGCTTTAAAAAAAAGTAGACGTGTAACATCTCTTCTGTTTAAGGCGACCGTACGGCCTAAAATTTATTTCATGTCAAGAAATTTCGCATAATTTCTAGTGTGATTTTAAAGCAAAAGGAATAATAATTTCGAAGTAAAATCTGTTGACTGGTAGAAATCGCCTGGTAGTTCATGCTTTATTTCCGGTTATTAGTTTGACCGGTTTTCTATACGACGCTATATTCAAAACGATACTAAACACGCGAGTTTCATATTCAGCTTATTGAAAGAAGAGAGCAGTTTAACTACAAACACCAAGTGATCCGGTGCGTTCCGTATGTAATGGGATTAGATATTCCATCATATTTCTAATGTAAGCACCATTGTATGCTATATAGTTTGTTGTATAATGATTTTTTAAACAAATAGAGCTACAGATCGAGCAAGATTGATTGCAGTTAGGTCGTTACATTTAAAATAGGTAGATCTAGTTGATCCTGATGTTGATCCGCTTGTATATTTGAAATTAATTTGATTACTGTAAATGATTGACAGTTGGCCTAATTAAATCAATTTCAAACTGATTTATATTGTTTGAAAATTTATCAGTTCAGAATGTAAATCTATTTATGTCTACTTACACGATTTGATTACTTAATAATATTATTTATTTATTTATTTATTTTTCCAGCTCCTGCCTACCATCACATTTAACTCGTCCGAGTTTAAGACGGACACAAAACAACTACCTAGCGGTTTATATAATTCAAGAGCAGGTTAACCTATTTCCGAAAAGGAGATAGTAACATGAAACCTATTGCAGTATTACCGTAATAAAATTTTTAAAATGTATTCAAATGACTTTATTGTTTTAGCATATATATATATATATATATATATATATATATATATATACCTTTATATATATATATATATATATATATCCAAAAAAAGAAGATATATATATATATATATATATTGTCAATAATAATAATAATAATAATAATAACTAACTAACTTTCAGAAGTGTTTATAAAAGTCTGATTCATGACAAAGATTTAATTTCCATTCATAAATTTATTCATTCAACAAAAATTAAATTATAATGCTTTACCATTCACTGAAATAATAACTGCTAATAAGAAAAGAACAAACGAGGGGTAGGATCATTCAAAATAAATTTGGCTTAAAGATGGCTTAAAGATGCTGGAATTTTCAAGGCCACTAAGGACCTATACGTTTCACCTTAAAGCTAACTTAAAGGCGCTTTAAAGACATCTTTAAGCCGCCGTTAAGACACGTTTAAGCCACTTTTAAACATAAAAATACTTAAAGGCGGCTCAAAGACATCTTTAAGCCGCCGTTAAGACACATTTAAGCCAATTTTAAACATAAAAATACTTAAAGTTAACTTAAAGATCACTTAAAGATGACTTGGAGGTGACTTAAAGACGTCTTTAATCCACCTTTAGTTATCTTTATGCTACCTTTAAGTCAACCTTGAAGTTGGGTTTTCACCCTTTTCGTATCTATAGTAAGTAAAATGTCCAAAAAAGAAGACAAGTGTGTGTTGTGTCTTTGCTTTTTAGTTCGTAGGGATATATCGCATTGACATGTGTGTGGAAATTGTCACCATCAAATAATAAAACGTCGTCAAATTAACGGCCACCGCTAACCTTTTCTTCGCTTGATTCGGAAGCTTCTGAATGAAGTCTACTTCGCATGTACAAAGGATTATATTAATCAATAAATGGGTACAACTGGTCCCCATGGGAATACCGATAGTTTGCCGAAAGACGAAAGACGAGGTATCCAAACATCACAAATGTATTGTCTATTAGACTTTCCAGCGTTTTTGTTTATCATGTGAAGATTATTAAATGCTGTTCAACATCTATCTAGTATATTGTAGGGCCATATGTACTAATCATGTACATCATTGCAAGGTAAAGTGTTATTTAATTTCACTGTGTAACCGAAATAATGTGTATGAATTTTCCCCCGGAGGTCATGTTGTCTAATTTATATTTTCAGAGAGATTGAAATCCAACATGGTCAACAGGCGGTCATCTTGGATTTTGGCAAAAAGGAATTTTCCCCCGTTATTTCTCAGAAAGAACTGATCGGATCTCGTTGAAATTTAACATCAAGGTTCCCTTTAAGATCTAATTGTGCATATTGCATTGTCAGAGAGAATCCGATATGGCCGACAGGCAGCCATTCTTTTTTTTTTTATCAAGGGAAGTTTGTTATTGCTATTTCTCAGAAAGGACTGAAGAGATCACCAAGAAAGGGTTATAAAGGAAGAGCTGCAATAAAAGAACAAACGCCTGAAAAACTTTGGACACTGATAATGCTGTGTCAAATTTCCCTTGTCTTTCAGAGGATTAACTGAGAAGCATGACAATAGGTGTTTATCAATTAAAACTTGCACGATGATGCAATAATGAACATCTAAGTGAAAATGGAGAATACACCATAATGTTGAACGATGATGTTTATCGGTATATAAGGGTAGGGATGCAAAGCCGACATACATTATCAGAATCGTATTTTCTATGGATTGAATATACCCCTGCAATTGTCAGTGGTTGGTACTGTCATTGTCGTGCGGGAGCCGGGTTGTAGGTATGTGTTGCCATGTATCTGCAGTGTGTGGTATCTGGGCTATGGACGGCAGAAAGGCAACATTGAAGATGTACAAAATTGGTCTGTCTACCTTGAAGATGCGTCTCAACTACCAGAACTAATGGATGAATCCGAAAGTGATGGAGATGAACCAGAGGCATAGCTATATGACATTTTAAATACACATTTTGATACATTTTAAAACAAATTAGTGATATAAAGAGAAATGGTATTTATACGACAGTTTTTGTTATCCATGTGGTTAAAAATGCAATAGATCCGTTTTTGGATCCGGAGTTTTCTTGCGCCGATTTAGTTTTGTAATGCTTAGGGATTTCTAGTAGGTATCTTTCCGTCGATCAAGAAATAAAATGCAGTTAAAACTGAAGAGCAGATTATCGTCACTAATCCATTTATTTCAAAAACAAACTGAAGTTAAAGTCTGAACCCGACACAAGAAATGAAATATTGTGACATTTTGATGTATTGTATGAAATCAAGCATTTTATTTGTTAATCGACGCAAAGACACATACCGGAAATCGCTAAGCATAACGAAGTTGAAGCGGATCCAAAACCAGATTACATAAGAACTCGAAAATGATCTATTAAAGTTTCCTTAATTTTTCATAAACTTCCCTAAAAGATATGAAAAATAAAAGATACTTAAGTATATCCTTATCTTTATTCCCAGGGTAAATATGTTGAAGTAGTTTTAAAGTGTACTACTGTCTAATTACTTGTTACAATTAATTGAAATATCCACACTTTTTTATTTTTCATATATTCAGAGATTCTACATACTAAACATGTGTACAGAAACCGTCGGCGTTTTGACACATTCTACTATTTTCATTTCAAACAATGATATAAAACTTTGTGTGCTTTTGTTTTGCTTTTTAGGGGATAATTTGAGATTCTTTTTTTATCATTTTGCGTATTTTAGCCGTAAAACGTTTGGGTTTCAATTGTCCGTTGTACAAAATATCCAAAAAATCATCTTTTAAGCTAAATAATTTGCACAATTTACCGCCAAATATTTGTAGTTACATGCATGTAGATACATTTTATCGATATCATATCATTAAAATGAATGTGTTGCATTACATGTATAGCATGTATGTTGATTGAAATATAAGACACCAAATTATATTAAATATTCCTTAATATTTCCAAAAACTCATGTTTTTTGTCCTTTTTTTCGCAAATGTTACCCCAAAATACTTGCATGTAGATACATTGTATAAATTTCATATCATAAATTGAATTATTAGAAATTCAAAATATATTTAATATTTGGAAAATTCATGTTTTTTTGTCTATGTTTTGCAGATTTTACCCTAAAATACTTACAGCTACATGCATGTAGATACTTTTATTGATTTCATATCATAAAATGAATAAGTTGTAGGTAATGCACAACATTTATGTTGATTTAATTATAAAAAAATCAAGTTATATTGAGGATTTCCAAAAATCCATGCTTTTTTATAATTTTTTTGCAGATTTTACCCCAAAATACTTACAGCTACATATATGAAGATACATTTTATTGATATCATATCATAAAATGAATATGTAGTAGCGAATATACAACATATATGTTGATTGAATAATGAGAAATAAAATTGTATTAAATATTTCCAAAAATTCATACTTTTGTGTATTTGTTATTGCCAAAATATTGAAATTTACCACAAATACTGCCATTTTATAACAGAGTACCATGTTCTTAAACATGTTATAATATTCTCATATGTTTTTGAAGTTGGGGCCAAGATTTTCCCCTTTTGCCCGTTGTCCTTTTACAGGTAGATTTCCCGTGAGATCTGGTTGTGCATATGACATACTGACAGGCGGACATTCTGGATGTTGACAATGGGGTATATTACCTCTATTTCTCTGTAAGTACTGACGGCCATTTTGGAATTTGACAATAAGGACGTTTGTTGCCATTCATATTTCTCAAAAAATGGATGTCAATGAAATTTGATGTCTAGTTGTGCATAGCACTTTTTCAGACAGATCAGAATCCAACACGGGCAACAGGCGGCCATCGTGGTATTTGAAAATTGAATTTTCTTGCCACTATTTCTCAGAATGTACTGAAGGAATATTTTCGAGATTGATTATGGAAGTTCCCCCTAAGGTCTAGATGTTCATATTACATTTTCAGAGCGATCAAAATTAAAGATGCACATCTGTCGACCATGTTGAATTCCAATCTTTCTCAAAAATGTAATATGTACAGTTCAAGTTCAGTTTCGATATAATCTTAAGAAAAACAAATTTCACAGTAGTATGGATTTAAGTTCAAATTCAATGTTGATACACCAAATAAGAGAAAAGAAGAGAAATAAGAACAGTCTGTCATAGTTCAGATGTAGAACATTACATGGTGGATGACAAGATCCCTCTGGGATCTCTTGTTTGTAATAAGCTTATTATTATTATTATTATTATTATTGTTATTATTATTATTATTATTATTATTATATATATATATATATATATATATATATATATATATATATATATATATATATATATATATATATATATATATATATATATAATAACATTCAAAATAAAAAATATTATATCATTCAAAATGTCACATCACAATCCATATCACAAACTTTCCCGTTTCAAGGTATTAATATCTTATCTTCTCCTGCCTATGGCGTTTTCATTTCACAACTTATACGTTATGCCAGGGCATGCCCTTCTCATGAATGTTTTATTCTGAGAGTTAAATGACTAGCCAATAAACTACTTTTACAAAGTTACGTTGTTGAACGCTTGGAGTCGTCGTTTCAGAAGTTTTATGGTCGATACGGGGATCTTGTTAAACATTATGAAGTCCCCCTCTCAGAGATATTAAACAGTATTCTGGACCACGGCCACAAACAGTGACTCCGTTTCACCAATCATGCTTTTCACCGAAGTTGACCTCATTACCAAACTTGACCTTTTTTACCGCATTTGACCCGTTCATCGAACTAGAAATGTTTCCATGGAACATTTGCGACGGGTGTGGCATGCCAGCAGAAGACTCCTTCCGGACACCTGGTCTTTTTCCGTTTGGGATTCGTAATTGTTCTTCATGTTGAGACCATTTGCACATCTAATTCGTCGTGTTATATTGGACTTGAGCTTTTGATTATTGATTGGTACTTCTCCAATTTTACTTCGTATATATATATATATATTTATAGTTTCAGAGTTCTATTTTCAATTAATATATTGATATGGAAGTGATTTTTCCTTTCTCACTGACTCAAATGAATATGATAAACATTTGAAAACCATTAAACCTCCTTCCAAATACTTATACATCGATCAAAAATATTTTAGAAACCCATAATGCGATCATAAAGAATCAATGATAAGTAGAAATAGTGGGCGTGCATGTTTCACCTATACACACACACACACACACACACACACACACACACATATATATATATATATATATATATATATATATATATATATATATATATATATATATATATATATATATATATATATATATATATATATATATATATATATATATCTGTGTGTGTGTGTGTGTGTGTGTCAAAAATGTCTATCATATGCGAGGAGAAGTGTTCGTTTACATTAATTAATTAAAACATCAATAAAAACTCAAATATAGGCTGGGAACGTTTATTTATGATTGACAACACAAATATGCATTAATACCTGCATGCAATATAAATAGCATAGATTATTGATGCAAACCGCGGTATTGTATATTACCTGGGGATATTCCGCTTCTCTTCTGATACGTAAATCGTAGAGATGTATACATTTGGTATTTTCGTTGCGTACATGATAACACAAATAATAGCATATGATAACAGAAAAGGAGATCCTCTCAATAGCAAACTAAAGATTACAACAACGAATACAGACATATCAGTTTTCACTAAAAAAGAATGGGAAAAGAAATTTGGTTTCGGTTCACGCGAAAAAAGAAGCGGTGGTGTGGAATGTCCTGTTTCATGTGGATCAAAACTTCTACCAGTTTGCTACTGTGATACAATTTGTCATTATTTCAATGACTGCTGTTTAGAAGCTGATAAATCAACAAAAGTCAATTTGCCATCTACTAAGCAATCATTTTCCTGCGATTTGCCATACCCGATTAATACCAGCCCATATTCAAGACCGTTCGGTGTCGTTATAGTGCGAACTTGTTTACCGAAATTTCAATTCAGTAAACTTGCTGGAGAATGCGTTCAGACGAACAGAACATTTAGTCTTCTTCATTTCCTGCCAGTGACAAATGCACACGGGATGACATATGCAAATGTATTTTGTGCATTGTGCAATGATGAGGAGCATGTTGAACTTTGGAATATAGAAACAGATAGAGATGATTTAATGGAAACTGTCTCAGAACAAAATTTGACGAGGCTAGTGAAGATGCTTACTGACGCACGTGAGTTGATTTCAATTCCACCATCCACTGCACGACCCAGAATATGTATTCGAGCATCGACAAAGGATCTAGATACAAATCAAACCGCACTTTGTTCTAAGTACCAAAAACCTGTGTTATATAATAACGAAATATACAGAAATTCCCACTGCATTACGAAATCTATTTTGCAAAACTGTTTCGAATTTCCGCTTTGTCAT
>BROG01001355.1:0-20000 GCA_030159075.1 Atrina japonica | reverse complement strand
TTTTACCTACTCGCGATGATATATCAGTGTTGGTCGTTCATGATACTGAAATTCTGCACAATCATTTTAAAGATAAGCCAACGTAAACTCCTGTCTACACCTGTATTGGACTTTTCGTGTACCCTGCCTTCCAAGTATACATAAATTGAGTCAAAGATTTCAATATATCGCGCATAAAACATGAGACAAGTCAGAACACAACTTCATTGAAACTTCCGTTTAAAAGGAAATATTTGAATAGGAACCACTTTTTCGAAGTATACTACAATCAAAATCAAAGTTTCAATACACTGCCTACAAACGTAAGACAAATCAGGACAACGTTTGTTTCAGTCTACACTCAACATTTTGTTTCAGTATTATAGTGGCGGCCTGTTTTTAATAGTTGAATAGAAAATTCGGTTACAAAGTACCCGAGAAGGGACCACCAGCCTTTCATAAGTAAACTGACAAACTTTCTCACAAAAATAAGCTCCAGGGAGGATGACCAGAAGTGAGAGACTTCATAGTTCAAGGTCAGATCCTTTAACCGACTAGTTGGCCACGCCCCCTATCCCTCGCCCCAAAGGTTTGGTTGTTTATATAATTGGTAATTCATAATAGTTGCGTAATCGTAGACTTGATACATTGCTATTAGAGACTTTCCTGTGTTAGAAAGATATGTTTTCACTTATTCCAGGTTGTAAAATGTTGAAGGAAGGAGTATTATCAGTTTTGCTGATCTTCAGTGTTTTAGCCAGTGTGAATGCGGCGCCTGGATGGTGTCCAAATGGTAAGCAATAATATCCTTTGTAATGATAAAACGAACAAATCTCCATTAATCTTTCTCATTAAGGTTTTCAGAGATCTATTAATTTGTTTGAAATATGGATATCCCGAAACAAACAAAACAAAAAAGACCCCCTTAGAAAAATTTTCTTGTCAATTAAAATTGTACCTTAGGTATTCATGAATATGTATATTCACAAAATATTATTTTAATATTTTATGCATCTAAAATACAGAGCTTCAAATATGGGATCCATTATACTAAGCTTTTGACGTCGAAGTAGATGTAACGAGCATTATTGTGATACATCGTTTTGCATAATACCTTTGAATCAATTAATATATTTATGAATTATCGTCTAAAGGAGTTAGCAGATAAGCAGTTTACCACACACGTTGCTTCTTCGAAGGATAATTTTTTTAAGATTACGGATGAACATGTACAAATTGTCATACATGCATTTTAATGATATTTATTTTAGTTACGCTTTGGTTCATCTAAAAATAAAAACAATATATGTAGACATTAAGCCAATCGGATCATCACGCTCTTTTGAAGAAATTAAAATTGTTTAATTTGTTTATATCACTTTGTTCATTCGATATAGCCAAATGAACAATACAATACTTTGTATGAATAAAACTCAATAACCTGAGGTCAGAACTTTGTGCAACGGTTATAAATAAATCATTATTTAATAGCATGTTTATATTCATTCAATCTTCCTTAAAACTAATGAATCTAGGATAAGTTAACCTGACATATCAATTGTCAAATTATATTTTTAATGATTTTGTGTTATATTTATACTACAGGCTGCTTTCATCTTGGAGAAATTCCAGTAAGTATTAAATGCATTTGGAGTTTCTGACCTTAAAGTTTTATTTTTATCATTATTCCAATACTTGTCAATCAGTTAAACAAAACTTATGTTTGTCTGATGTTGATATATACAGGGTGTTTCAAAAAATATTCCCTACTTCAAATGACCATAACATTGTGCAGACATATGATTACTTAAAATCTGGAATTTCATTAGAAAGATAATTTAATAGGAAAAATAAAAATATTTAAATGTAAAACTTATGATGTCAGAAGGTATTTTATGACATCATTGGTGACATCATCATAAACAAGTATTATTTGGCTTTGCTACCAAAATGGATGACAAAATCTCGAGAAAATACATATTTCCGATGTTATTAAATTGTATTTTGCGTATACCCAACGTGCTCAAATTGATCTTGATGACTTAACACAGAAAATAATAATACAATTGTAAGGATTCCATTGCATACACGTGAAAATGTGACCCGACATTTTCTGGATATGTTATAGTTTAGTGATAGAAAAAGCAGTGGGCATTTATAATCTGTAATGAAAATTATAATTAACTTTTATATTTCTATTATGTGTGTCATATTGTGGTGTACTTCTTAATTGGTAGATGCACCCGTTGTTGATGTAATACGAACCAGGTCCAAATTCTGGGTACAACTCTTTATTTTGCTATTTGTTATTGTCTGATGTTGATATGATTTCAAGTTTATAGCATTGAATTAATATATATTCTGAACATACCAGAGTTGTAATGCTCAAGACAATCGTTTCTGTCAATACAATTCACCAGTTGAACTTCAATGTTAAACAGTTTTTCTAAAGAGAAAGTGGTATCAGACAGGGTTAAATAATAAATCTAAACCTATAGCCAAAAACCGTCTAAGAGTAACCACTGTAAAAAGATGACTGTCTTTGCTTTTGGAGAATTTAGAAATTTAGAATATGTTATTCTCAGAAATATTATATTAGTATTTACAACGGGTGTACATCATTTATAGACTAATGATTTTATATTTCATCATGGGGAAAAGAAGTTAAGGCAAGTGTTAGTGTTGTGGAACATCAATACTTAATTCATTTCAAATATATTTTGCAATGGAAATGTCAATATCATTCTCCGCGATGGGCATCTTAAACCAATATTTTATGGAATTGTCTTGGTAAATATTTGACAAAAATGGCGATTGTGTTGATTTTTTTCTTTTACTTTTTAGGTCTTATGTTTTATGTCGTGTCCCCACTCTTCCAATCTCTGCCTGTGCAAACGTAAGTATTTTTATGCAACAGTTTAAAGTCAACGAAAAAAAGATCCTAACTTTGTACTATCGTATCTGAATCAATGTAATTTTAAAATGATATTGGAAATTCACAAAATAATTAGAATAGAAAAAGATGAATTAAAAGAGATAATTAAGTATCTTATCAAAATCATCTTATTTTAATTATCGACACAAGAAATATTATTTTTATTTTTATGTCGTTTACGGATAAATGAATGTCTTACAGAAATAATGACGATAAAATGTTAACACGGGGAGTGTTATCACACTGTTTTCTGTTCATATTATGATATATAAAACAGATTTCTATGATTCATTAACCAAACAGTGTGGGAATGTCAGTGAATGTATATTGTATCATAAATGTGGATTTATTACACGGATAAATAACTGTTTTCAGATACGTCCTACGAACATGAAGGCGGAATTGTAGGTGGATTTGGAAGTGAGCGCAGAGGAGGAGGATATGGTGGCTACAACTATTGGAGAGGAATAACATTGGTGGGAGAAAAATGATGCATACCGTTTGTGATGATGCATGAATAATTAAAGTTAATGATGAATATGCATAATTCGATATGTTGTTGATTTTTTTACCTTCTATTTCTTAGGAATATAGCCCAGAGCCCTTGGGTGACAACGTTTGTCAGGTGGACAAATATTCATGTCACCCAAAACAATGGCAATAATTGTTTTATTATACCAAAAGGCATTGGAACTTAATTAACGAACAAACTAATCTACATAAATTCATAACGATTATAACGATGTTCGATACTCAACACTTCCGATATGTTTTATCATTCGTTGCGTCGTTTTTTGAAAACCTTCATAAAGGATGTCTCCAGCAGATATATTTGACAGGGGTGTATCAATTCTGTCAAATCATTAAATGTCGACTGTTGCTTCTCTTCATTCCAGTCTGCGTCGAGCAAATGTCCATTTCATCACTCGCAGATATGTACTAGAGTTTAGATTACAGCTATTTACAACATAACCTATTACAAAAAATACCGTACGTGCATTTATTTCTGCGCTAGAGAGGGTGACATAATTAAAAGCTCACATAAAGAGAGAGAGAGAGAGAGAGAGAGAGAGAGAGAGAGAGAGAGAGAGAGAGAGAGAGAGAGAGAGAGAGAGAGAGAGAGATCATTGAATGATTAAAGACACGGACTAAACTAAAGTCAGTTTTTCTGGACGACCTGTCCATTCCTCAGGATTAAACTATTAAAACAGCAAATACACCCGTACATATATATTTATATAATATAATTATGAAATTAAAACTGAACTAACAACGAAATAGGGAAATGTACACATTCTACATCTTTTTTAAAATATGGAATACAGTAAAAAATGTAAGATAAGTGGAATTCAGGATATTTGGATAATATGGCAAGTAAATTAGAAAGTACCTTATCATGACACTTTTCAATACGACAAAGCACATATGTTTTCTTTGCTTTCAAAATTATGCATCAGGAAAAGCTATACCTTTGCATGGGTAGAAACCACGATACCCTGGACAATGTCTATGATATTGATTATAAGAATAAATCTGCAATTTGATTTTATATCATGATATACAATTATTACACTATTTTTGGTTTGAAATGAGAAATTATGGAGTTCAAGAAAATAATTTGACCGAGGCAGAAAGTAATGCAATAATCGTTTTATAACATTTTAATGTACAAAACATAAACCATTGAAAGAAATATGGCAAGTTTATCAATATATCGTCTGTTCATTCGTCTGCCTTTTTGTCCATCTAATAAAACATCTATCTGTCTATCTATCTATCTATCTATCTATCTATCTATCTATCTATCTATTCGTTTATCGAACCCATCCATACATACATTCATTTATATCTATCAATCTATAATTGGGACGTTGAACAGCAATACAACAACAACAACAACAACAACAAAATGTATCTATTGATCTATCTATCTTTAATTGTCTATATGTCTGTGTGCATTAAACAATTGTACAAAATCATGTTTTTAATAACAAAAAAAAGTTCAACCACTAATAATGATATACAAAATGTATATATAATACACAGTCAAACACCGACTTAAGTATATTCCGAAACATCCGTCTGAGTGCAATTTTCGACCCCATTCTAACCATGTGTCTCTTGTATGAGTTGCGTTTTAAATTAATGCAGATATTACCGAAGTAAAAAAAAATGATGGTGACTAAAATGCTTGTCATGTATCTTCAATTGGGTCAGCCATGCCTGGAAGAGCTGTATAGTGGACATTCATGCTTGATCTCATTATCTAAGAACGACAAGAAATATAGACACCTTTGAATATAAAAATTTCAGATATCAAAGTATAAATCAATAGAAAGTCCAGGACATAGATACAAATCCGGTAAAAATGGACAAACACGGACCTCTGGAAACCAAGAGGTGGGATCAGGTGCCATGGAGGAGTAAGCATCCCCTGTCGACCGGTCACACCCGCCGTGAGTCCACAGTCAAGTCCAATGAAACACGTGAGGAGTGTATCCTCGTCACAATTGGTACAGACGTCTCAACAACCGCCAACGAAAAGGCAACTCAACATTTCACTTAGTGAAACAGAGTAGTCGCAAACAAGCCTATTATACCGACCGTAAAAGTTGCGGAACGTTGACATTAAACGCGGTTTTCGATATCCCTGTGTCAATAATTTGTCAATGAGTAGTTTACCTCTGTATATGAAATCTTCTATATGTTGTACACGCCCTGGCATATCGGATCATTCGTGAAATATAAACTCCATATCCGGGTGACAGAGGGATATTACTACTTAAATGTGGAAAATTTACGATAGGAAAGCCGAAATCGTCGCGTTTGTCGTATAGCTTAGTTGCTAATTTCCCGTCTGTGTTTATATTAAGTAAAATGTCTAAGTATGAAGCGTGTGTGCTTGAGTCTGTTGTATCTTCAATTTCTAGTTCGCTGGGATATATCGCATTGACATATGTATGAAAATTGTCAATATTAATTGACAAAACGTCGTCGATATATCTAAATGTCAAATTAAAGGACACCGCTAGCTTTTTCTTCTTTTGATTCAGCAGTTTCTGAATGAAGTCTGCTTCGTATGAATAAAGGAACAGGTCGGCCAATAAAGGAGCACAATTGGTTCCCATAGGAATGCCGACAGTTTGTTGAAAGACCACGTCTCCGAACATTACAAATATATTGTCTATTAGAAATTCCAGCATGTTTTTATATCATCTTCAGTATATTTATGTATAGAATCAAAGTGGTGTTTGACGAAATAAGTATCCTGATAGCCAATCACTAGATATTTAAATTTTCGGGTACCACCTTTAGTGAAAAAACAGTTGTCTATGATGCTGAAAAGTCTTTCTTTTAATTTTTTATGTGGAATAGTAGTGTAAAGAGTAGAGAAGTCATAATTTTTTATACTTGTGCCTTCAAATTTTCTAAAAGCTGTTTAGAATTTTTAAGTATCCACATCTGTTAACACCGCTTCTGGAATAAGCAACTGTACAGTATTGTTGAAGTTTCTCCTTAATGGCTGTCAATATTTGGTAAGGAGTAAAGATAAAGGTTTGGTAGAACATTTGCTGGATCCTGCTATGTATCTTTGCTTATATGGGGTTTTATGAAGTTTAGGTATCCAATATAAATGTGGTAGCTCGAAATCGGTATCCGTTGTAGGTATATCAAATGAGCGTAATACGGACACGTGATTTTGAAGGATCTCATCCTTTGAAAGTGAGCTACGTGTGTATGTAGGATTTCCAGAATTCGTATTGAACTATAAAAATCTCAGATACCAAAGTATAAATCAATAGGATGTCCAGGACATAGATACAAATCCGGTAAAAATGGACAAACACGGACCTCTGGAAACCAAGAGGTGGGATCAGGTGCCATGGAGGAGTAAGCATCCCCTGTCGACCGGTCACACCCCGCCGTGAGTCCACAGTCAAGTCCAATGAAACACGTGAGGAGTGTATCCTCGTCACAATTGGTACAGACGTCTCAACAACCGCCAACGAAAAGGCAACTCAACATTTCACTTAGTGAAACAGAGTAGTCGCAAACAAGACTATTATACCGACCATAAAATTTGCGGAACGTTGACATTAAACGCGGTTTTTCGATATCCCTGTGTCAATAATTTGTCAGTGAGTAGTTTACACCTCTGTATATGAAATCTTTCATATGTTGTGCCCGCCCTGGCATATCGGATCATTTGTGAAATATAAACTCCATATGCAGGTGACTGAGGGATATTACTACTTAAATGTGGAAAATTTACGATGGGAAAGCCGAAATCGTCGCGTTTATCGTATAGCTTAGTTGCTAATTTCCCGTCTGTGTTTATATTAAGTAAAATGTCTAAGTATGAAGCGTGTGTACTTGATTCTGTTGTATCTTTAATTTTCTAGTTCGCTGGGATATATCGCATTGACATATGTATGAAAATTTGTCATTATTAATTGACAAAACGTCGTCGATATATCTAAATGTCAAATTAAAGGACACCGCTAACTTTTTCTTCTTTTTGAGTCAGCAGTTTCTGAATGAAGTCTGCTTCGTATATGAAAAAAGGAACAGGTCGGCCAATAAAGGAGCACAATTGGTTCCCATAGGAATGCCGACAGTTTGTTGAAAGACCACGTCTCCGAACATTACAAATATATTGTCTATTAGAAATTCCAGCATGTTTTTTTATATCAACTTCAGCAGTATACTTATCTGTAGAATCAGAGTGGTGTTTGACGAAATAAGTATCCTGATAGCCAATCACTATATATTTGAATTTTCGGGTACCACCTTTAGTGAAAAAAGCAGTTGTCTATGATGCTAAAAAGTCTTTCTTTTAATTTTTTATGTGGAATAGTAGTGTAAAGAGTTGAGAAATCATAAGTTTTGATACTGTGAATTCGAGAAAAATTGTGTGCCTTAAAATTTTCTAAAAGCTGTTTAGAATTTTTAAGTATCCACATCTGATTTACACCGCTTCTGGAATAAGCAACTGTACAGTATTTTTGAAGTTTCTCCTTAACAGCTGTCAATATCTTGGTAAGGAGTAAAGATAAAGGTTTGGTAGAACATTTGCTGGATCCTGCTATGTATCTTTGCTTATATGGGTTTTTATGAAGTTTAGGTATCCAGTATAAATCTGGTAGCTCGAAATCGGTCTCCGTTGTAGGTATATCAAATGAGTGTAATACGGACACGTGATTTTGAATGATCTCGTCCTTTGAAAGTGAGCTACGTGTGTATGTAGGATTTCCAGAATTCGTATAAAACCCAAGTTCTTCTAATAAACAATTATAGTAATGTGCCTTACAAATAAAAACTATATTATTTGAGGCTTTGTCTGCTGGTACCAGTACATATTGGTCATGTAACCTATCCAGTTCAGTTACTACTATGGATCATTAAATACAGAGGGATAACGTGTTTTCATAGTCCCTTTAAGTTTTCGAATACGAGATTTTATCAACCATCGTATGGCTTTCAGCCATTCAGACAAAGTGTCTGGTTCTACGTCTTCATGTTTGGCCCATCGTCTGGCATAATCTTCGACAGAATCCATAACTAAACTGAAATTCTGACGCCAATTAAAGGAACGGGCTTCCCGGTATTTAGGGCCCCTTAAAATAAGATTTTTGAGGCTTTCATTTTCAACAATAGAAACGTCGCCGGTAATGACATGCCCGATAGTATTGTATTTGAAAGGAGATGAAGCACATGAACATGTGACAGTGTTGTGTAGAAGATGGTTGATGTCTAGGCACTGCAAAACCTGTTTGTAATTGAATAGCTTGGATGCGATGCTAGGTGTATAGCTATATGAAATGCAAGGCGTGATCTTCAGTTTAAAATATAGTGGAATACAGGTCTGAACTTTTTTGTGATTTAGAACATTGCCACTGTTTAAAGCGTCTATGCCTTTATTTGTAAATTTAAGTTTAAGGAAAAGACGTTTCTGTTTAGAACAGTCATCGTTTGTAACGCGTGCAGGCTTAAACAGCCTGTGATCAGCGATGTCCAATATAATGGAGTTCAGTATGTATTCTGGGGTTGAAGAATCCGTGTAGGGGTTCATTCTTGCTTCTTGAAAAAGTTTATTGAGATTTGTAAAAGGAACAGAATAAAGTTTGCTGCGGATGTGATGAAGACCCAAGTTCTTCTAATAAACAATTATAGTAATGTGCCTTACAAATAAAAACTATATTATTTGAGGCTTTGTCTGCTGGTACCAGTACATATTAGTCATGTCTGCTGGTACCAGTACATATTAGTCATGTAATCTATCCAGTTCAGTTACTACTTCTGGATCATTAAATACAGAGGGAAAACGTGTTTTCATAGTCCCTTTAAGTTTTCGAATACGAGATTTTATCAACCATCGTATGGCTTTCAGCCATTCAGACAAAGTGTCTGGTTCTACGCCTTCATGTTTGGCCCATCGTCTGGCATAATCTTCGACAGAATCCATAACTAAACTGAAATTCTGACGCCAATTAAAGGAACGGGCTTCCCGATATTTAGGGCCCCTTAAAATAAGATTTTTGAGGCTTTCATTTTCAACAATAGAAACGTTGCCGGTAATGACATGCCCGATAGGATTGTATTTGAAAGGAGATGAGGCACATGAACATGTGACAGTGTTGTGTAGAATATGGTTGATGTCTAGGCACTGCAAAACCTGTTTGTAATTGAATAGCTTGGATGTGATGCTAGGTGTATAGCTATATGAAATGCAAGGCGTGGTCTTCAGTTTAAAATATGGTAGAATACAAGACTAAACTTTTTTATGATTTAGAACATTGCCAATATTTAAAGCGTCTATGCCTTTATTCGTAAATTTAAGTTTAAGGAAAAGACGTTTCTGTTCAGAACAGTGATCGCTTGTAACGCGTGCAGGCTTAAACAGTCTGTGATAAGCGATGTCCATTGTAATGGAGTTGAGTATGTATTCTGGGGTTGAAAAATCCGTGTAGGGGTTCATTCTTTCTTCTTGAAAAAGTTTATTGAGATTTGTAAAAGGAACAGAATAAAGTTTGCTGCGAATGTGATGAAGACCCAATTTTTTGTTAACGTAAGGTAAAAGAGATGAAAAAGTGACATCATGTATGTAGGGTCGGTTGTATGAACGATGTCCGTGACTTCGTTTACGTCTTACGTTAGAATTAAAAAGTTCCATCACATTAACACCATTACACAGTGGGCTTGATAGATTGCCTACACTTTGGATATTATCGTTACATCCATAGGGATATGCAGTGCCAAGCTGTTTAATCCAAAATTCTTCACGTTGTCTACGGAAGGGGGTACTCAAGGTGGGATTGTTTGTCCAGTGGTATATTTTTTCAATTATATGCACTCTCATAGACAAGATGGAATGGTCAGGAGAGTTGAAATGTCGATAGAGTATCTGGTTACCCCCATTATTAATCTCGAATCGATGACCAGATACTCTTTTATTTAAGGGCCCCTTAGTTTCGCCAACAGAAATAAAACCACACAAGGTACACTCAATTCCGTAAACAACGTTAGATGATTTACAGCCTAGATGATCCCAGCTTCTGGTGTTGTAATGCTTATGTGTCAGATTGCTGGTGAACACTTGATCAGTTATTAATATATGACATGTTTTACAATTTTTGATAGAACATTTAGAAATAGTTGGTATATTATTTGAAAATGAACTATCAAAAATGTCGTCAAGTGGAATCTGACAATTTTTTATGGAAACATAAGAATTATTATGTTTATACCATAACTGGTCATCTTTTGACTGTACAAATGTTAAATTGTTAATGTCCCGAAGGACAACCCGGGGAGCACCAAACAATCTCTGCGAGTCTGTGCTCCCGATAGACTTCACAGAAGGACACCTTTTCATACTGGGCGCCGTGCCTTCCAGTATGCAATTGTTTGGTACTTGTTTATCCATTAAATGCATATGTACCGAGTGTCAAGTATCCTCGGGGACAATATGTCCACCAGCAGTGATACATACTCGGTGGTAAAAATATAAAAATTTCAGATACCAAAGTATAAATTAGTTGATATATATGATATGTATATATATATATATATATATATATATATATATATATATATATATATATATATATATATATATATATATATATAAATTCAATATACCTAAATTGTCGACACCTTTGTCTTTATCAAGGGAAAGACGGCAAGCATTTGGCATGAGGCAGTGTATTTTGCAGATTTAATATTATGTTACTAAAATACGTATTGTCGTCTTTCACTTGATAAAAGCCAAGCGGCCAAAATTTGTAAATATTGAGTGTTTTACTCTTTTTTTCGCATAACTGCACTTCCCTTTGGTAGAAACTGAATTTTATCGGATATGTATATTAAGCGTGCACTAGCGCTTCCATTTGTATTCAGATTTTCGGCTACAATTATATGAGGACATAAACCTATTACTCATTTTGAATGCACCTTCAGATTTTTATTGTTCTAGTATAATGGGATATATATATATATAAAGCCCATTATACTAGAAAATAACAATCTGATATGATATCATACATGACAAAATCTGTATCGAATATCATACCAACCCATAGGTCGGAGGGATGATATTGGTCGAGGGTTATTAGATTTATCATTTATCATTCTTTACTGTTTTTCATCATATATTTAAAATCCCTGGCAAAGAGACATATATTCTACCAACAATATATATATATATATATTTAATTTCTAGGTTGTATTCTATAATTCTATAAGCGGTCAGATTGCAGTACAATTATGCAGAACACAAACTGATTTCACGAATCTTTAATTTAGTGATAGTGATACTATCACCGGGGAAAATGAGCATACTTTTCCTGTGACAATGAAAAACAACAAGATGCTTCTGTTGGTAATTTGCGCATTATTGTATAGGTCGGTTAGTTGAATTCTGGATATCCAAAATTACACCCGTACTCTCAGAAGCATAACATCTAACTAACTGAAAATCTACAAAATATATGTACATAGATAAAAATTACAAAAGAATCAATTAGCACAATATATGTGAAAAGTCTTAAAGGGGGATTAATACGGAAACGGACATTACTCATTGAAATGACATTGAATGACGATTAAACAGAATCACAAATCAAGTAAATACAGTAATGGACATTAATTAGAGTCCAGATGTAACAGTCTTTTGTATGTAAATAATTCCTGCGTTCCGAAAGAATAAATTTTGATGAAAAAATAATTAACTAAAATACCAAATTAAAAAATTAAGTTGAATAAAAATAAAGAATCCGAATTCTGTTGTTTATTACAAAATGTGATAATTCTTTGTTGACATATTATTTAATATCAATATGTTATTAAGAAATATCTTAAATAATGGCAGGTATACAGGAGCTTTAAAATGAACACTCAAAGTCGAACATCGTTTTGGAGGGACAACAGTACCCCGTGTATTCGTATTTAATATAAAAAATCTCAGATACCAAAGTTTAAATCAATAGAGTGCCCATAGACATAGATACAAATCCGGACAAACACGGACCTCTGGAAACCAAGAGGTGGGATCAGGTGCCATGGAGGAGTAAGCATCCCTTGTCGACCGGTCACAACCGCCGTGAGTCTACAGTCAAGTTCAATGAAACGAGTGAATAGTGAATCCTCGTCACAATTTGTACAGACGTCTCAACAACCGCCAATGAAAAGGCAACTCAACTTTTCACCCAGCGAAGCAGAGTAATCGCAAAACAAAACTATTATACCGACCGTAAAATTTGCGGAACGTTGACATTAAACGCGGTTTTCGATATCCCTCTGTCAATAATTTGTCAGTGAGTAGTAAAATATGAAACGCGCAACTGCTGGCGGTGTTTTGAACCTAACTACGGAATATCATTAACCTTGTAAAATCGAATGTTTAGTAAATTAAACAATTTAGTCACATGTTCAATCAACAGTCTTTAATATGTTCACAATGAAGCAGATACATCATAGAATATGGGAAGTTCTGTGTTTATACAAAGATACTGGTTTTTGCCTGAAGCGGAAAAAAATCGAGATACTCCAAAAAAGAATACAAGAAAATGGGGTGCGATAAAGGGCTAAAGGAGGGTGATAAAGGGGGGCTGACGCATAGTTATTTTTTCAACTTTAAGTTGGCTTTCTCAACCTTTTTCTCGTTTTGCCAACATGAAGTTGGCTTTTCCAACTTTTGTCTATGAATTTCCAACTTTTTGTCTCGTTTTGCAAACTTTTTTTCAATGGAACATTTGCAACGGGTGTGGCATGCCAGCAGAGGACACTTGCACGCCGTTGAATATATAACGATAAAAATCAAATAAATGTTATCTGCGATACGGAACTTTCGAGTTAGCCCGGGTTACCATTTTGACCCTGCATTTATTCGCGCCTTTTCGATTTTGTTCCTTATATGTTCTTCCGGTTTTCATACTTACATTCGCAACGTGTGTAAAAAAAATGGAAGCATTTTTACTTTTGAGCACATTAAATTAATTAATGTATAACGAAACTCAAGAGACTCTTTAAGTATACTACAGTGGTTTATTTAGTTGAACGTCAAATCACTGACATGTAGCTGGAGAAAAAAGTGCGGACAGAGCAGGAAGTACGGGTGTTTTTATTCATTGTGCTATCTGGGCTATCTTTATATTATCGAAACCGGAAATAACAATGAGAAACATTTTCCAAGAATTACGCGACTGGCGATAATAAAAGCAGGGTTATAACCGTAATCCGAACTAAGTCGATAGTTCCCTATTTATCTATGCATTTAGTTCCTTCTGTTCTTGATTGGGATATCCAGATATATAAGAAAGGTTTACTCTCATGAAATTAACTCAGCATTACTGATTTGGTTATCTGGCAAATATAGTAATGATTCCTGATGCCACAGATCACAATCTTGTTATATTATTAATATTGAAAAATATTTTACCTATATTATCCATCTATATTTTTTGCCGACATGTCTAGGTTACCAAGGAAGCAATACTTTCTTTAATATAATACCGTGCTTTTTATATTCTATTAATTCCAATTCGACGGGCAATCGAATATGTGCCAATCAATTTTCGATACTCCAACTCCATTACGGCCAGTTTGATATTATAACGGTTTCAATATGATGGAGAAGTGTTTTCCTGTTGCTCAAAGATGTAGGCATTTTGACGGGGAATGATTTCCTTATCAACCCCTAAGGTATTGACAAACAACACGATATTAGTAATGACGCCACAATACAATTTATGACGTATAACGTCTGTGGCTCCCAGTGCAGTAGATGATTCTAGATCAGACTCGTTAACACAGCATTGAATATAACTGAATATAGTAAGTTTATACGAAGCTAGATCTACACAGGGGCGGATCCAGGATTTTTGATAGGGGGTTGAGTATTAAATTCTACAATAACAGAAAATTACGTACAATACGTACAATACGTATAGTAATGCACGGAACAGTGCATGCGATCCGTTTTCATTGCTTTCATATTTTGATTATGCAATAAATATTTACAACAGTGGGGGATCTAGAATTGTTTTAAAAGGTGGGCATTTTTTAGACTGGTGACATAAACTAATACTTCATTGTGATGCAGTGTATATATCACCAAAAGCCAACCGAGGATTTAAAGTCGTAGTGGGTGTAAATTTTAAAACGTATTCGCTGATCGGAGCGAGGCAAGAAAAATTGGGGATGTTTTTTGTTTTAATTTTCTGACCTTTTACAGAAAAATCAAAGGTTTCACACCTATTTATGAACTTTTCTTCCTGGTCACTGCACATAATTTTAAGTGTTAGATTAATTCTGAGGCAATACTTCATTAGGGAGTCATGTTTTATGAATCTAATAAAATTCTAATAATAATTTCTTACTTTGGAGAAGCGTCGGTAGAAACATTTTACTTCGTCCAGACGCAGACACTAATACACTTAGTAATCTGCTAGCAAATCACACTGAATCTTATAAGAAGTTTGGATCAAAATTTTCAGATCTTTAGCTTAATATAATAATCATATGCATGTTACATTTAAGTTTTACAATTCAGTAAATTTGAAACTATCTATGCTGAGAAAATACAAACGACAACATAGTCACCGATATGTAGGGCAAACACAACCCATTTCTACAAAGCCATTAGTCCAAATTCATTAAATCTAAAATATACAAATCCAGGGTGGATCCAAGATTTAGAGTTAGGTAGAAGAGTATACTTTATAATTGTTTTCGCCGAGCGTAGCGAAAATTTCAGTAGGACTAATTCAAAAGCTCTGGGAAGCGACGTGATAATTTTAATAAAAAATCAATTTTTAAAAAGGGGCGGGGTTGCAACCCCTGCAACATATTATTTGTAAATAATTTAGTTCAATTAATTAATTTAGTTTTATTTTAATTGTTATGTACGGTTTAAAGACCAAAATGTTCATGAATCCGGCTTTGCTGAAAGATATGCTAACTTAGTAGAGCCAACTGTAGAGAAGATGTTAAGTGTAGCTTTAGTGACATGTTCAGGGGCAGTAGCAAATTTTGTTAGTAGATATTTGATAGAACAAGAAAATAATGTAAATTCACCCAGTTGGGGATGGGGGCTCAAGAAGTTACTAATGGATACGTTTTTGGGGAAATAACAAATAGAAGCAGGCATTGGCAACATTATGAAATTTAAAACAGAAAACAGATGAATCTGTAACAATGTTTGGGGAAAGAATAATTCAGGCATCTGAAGATGTCTATACATCAGAACAAAGAAAAAACAAAAATACAAAAGTTTTAATTGAACAACAGTTGATAGATATTTTATTGTAAGGATGTCACTTTGACTATCTAAAAATGAAATTAATTAGGAAAGAACCAGCAACTTTAGACGCTGCTGCAAAGTAGCAAAACATGAACTAAATATCAGGGATCAAACTTCATTAACTTTAGAAAATCGCAAAATGCATTCCGATTAAACACAGACAAAGATATTCAGCCAATGGAGGTTGGACATTTAAATAATAAATCATGTAAGACGTGTATGAGGAAAGGTCATACTACTCAAAATTGTCCCAGAAATATAGAAGTAAATGCCGTAGACGAATCTAACAGTTACGATAATGACAGTGACGATAACCCACAAATATCAAGAAATAATAAAAAAAACATGTTAAATTTAAAGAGAATAAGAAAATTAAAATTATCAGAGATAACAATTTAGGTCAAAATAGAAAAAAAAATCAGCAGTCAGCACCAGATTGGGTGTTAGATGCAGAATGTTGGGTATGTCACATGATTGGTCACCTCAAAAGAAATTGTCCCAATCGCAAAATTAACGGTCGAATTTTGGTACCATATTGGCAATATATTTAGGAACCACCATCTAATCGTGGCAGGGGGGTAGAGCAAATTATAGAAATAACTATCAAAATAGACAAAACTTCAACCCTTGACCTTAACAATTTGAATACCACCATGCTCATCCAAACAGTCAAATGTTAGCACTTCCGGTGTCATCTATGCAGAATTACACAACACTTCAGTCAAATAGGCTACTGGCGCTCCCTGCACCGCCTGCAACAAGTGAACAAAATTCATAAAAACACACCAAGCAATGGTCTCAGTATAGGGAACAGGGAAACTAGTAAGCTATCCTAATAAGGAAGCCAATAAGGAGAGGGTAGTTACTGTAGTAAATTAAGAAAAAGTAAATTAAGTTTAGAACTTTAGTTGATACAGGAGCAGAAGTTTCATTAACAAGTAAAAAGTACTTCCAAAATCTTCCAATCAAGGCTAGGGTTATTAGTGAAAAACCAAATCTTAGGGCAGTGAATGGTCAGTCATTCAAGGTTATAGGTGCGGTAAATATTAAATTTCCGATGTGTAAGTTTACCATTGATCAAACGTTTTATGTCACAGATGGTTTGAGCAGGAACTTTATCCTTGGTAGTGATTGGTTGAGACAAAATGGAGTAAGGTTATACTTTGACCTAGGTTGTTTGAGAATAGGGAGAACCTATGTCAAATTTGAAGATGACAACCACATATCATCTATTGTAAGAGTGTCAAAAGCAACTACATTAAGACCACAAACTAAAACAATATGTTTTGTTAAGACAAACAGGCATTTAATAGGAGAAATACAGAGAATTTTGAAATACCAAGTATCAATGATGGATGTCTTTTAGGAGACCCAGGACTTGTAGTTCAAGAGTCAATAGAAAAAATAACAGGTGATAGAAATATTTCAGTATTAGTTGTCAATCAAGCAAACAAATATTATAGGTTTAAAAGAGGTCAAGTGATAGGGAAGGTTAGAGAGCTGTAGAAATAGATGAGATACATGTAGAATCAACAGCCGTAAGTCCAGAAAATACGGTAGGAGATATAGATTATTTTAAAGATATCGATGCACGTTCAGAGTATAAAAATATTATTTGTTGTTTGTTGCCAGAAAACAAAGATATCTTTCCGAAAACAGATGCAGAATTAGGACATACAAATACAGTAAAAATGAAAATAGATACAGGAGACCATCCATCAATCAGAAATAAGCCGTATAGAACGCCCCTTAACAAATGACAAGTGATTGACAAAGCAGTAGATGAAATGTATGTTAGATGTAAGTATTATAGAACGGTCAAGGTCAACATGGACTTTTCCATTAGTTGTAGCTGTTAAGAAGGAAGGATCTAAAAGAATGTGTGTGGACTTTAGATCTTTAAATAAGATAGTGAAACCTATATCTCTTCATTAACCATTGATTGAGGACATCTTAGCTGGGTTAGGAAAAGCAAAACATTTTACAAGTTTAGATCTTAAGAGTTACTTGGATGACAACTTAATATTTTCAAAAGATTCAGAAGAACATCTAAGACATTTTCAAATGGTGTTTGATATGATCAGGCATTAAAATGATTTAAAAATGAAGTTAAAGAAATGTAGCTTCTTTAAAACAAAATAGAATACTTAGGTTTTATTGTTAGTGATCAGGGAGTAAAACCTAATGAAATGAAAGTGAAAGCTATAAGAACATTACCTGCACCTTAAAAAGTAAGATAATTTCGGGGATTTATTGGCATATGTAGTCATTATAGGAGGTTCATACCAAATTTTTCAAAGATAACCGAACGTATAATTGAGTTAACTAAGAAATTTGCTAGATTCAAATGGTCAAAAGAATGTCAAGTAGCCTTTGATTTTCTCAAAGACAGTTTAGGAGTGGTACCTTTGTTAGCTTGCCCTGATACAAACAAGCCTTATGTGCTATACACAGATGCAAGTGAAACTTGTGTTGGCGCTTTTCTTACACAACTTACAGGTACTGGAGAAGAAAAACCTATCTAATATTTGTCTCATAAATCAAATCTCAAACAAAATGGTCCACAATAGAGGAGTGTTTTGGAATAGCCTTTGCCCTTAAGAAACTGGACTTATATTTACATGATGCCCAATTCTTGATACGCACGGATCACTGTCCTTTGAAGTATCTATTAGATTCACCAATGCAAAAAATAAGAAAATACAGCAATGGGCTCTCAGTATTGCAGGTTACAACTATAATATTGAGTATATAGAATGTAGATTTAATTGTTGTGCTGACTACTTGTCAAGAATACCAGACAGTCAAAAAACAATTGATAATTCTGAGTCAAATACAGAGATAGAAATAGATGATAGATTCTTCGAAATAGGAGCACTAACTTCAAATAAGTTCATACCTAAGAAATACGATAGCTGTAAAATAGATCCACCTGATGACTTAGTTAAATACATTATATATCTACCGTGGGTTAAAGGCATAAAGCTAGAACAAGAAAGGGATGGGAAAATAGCAAAGCTTAAATTATATTTATAGATCTATATTCTTGATGGCAAGAAGCCTTTAGTGTACCTTATAAGTCAGCTGAAGATATACTCCATCATATATTAAAAGAAATATTTCCAAGATATGGCTGCCTTCTTCAGATACTAAAAACTACCAAAAAAGTTATATATAGACCATATCACAACATCTTACTATAGTCCCCAAGGTAATGGCAAAGTAAAACGATTTCATAGAACCCTCCATGACGTAATGGCTAAGGAAATATCTGATGATGTCCAAACTTGGGACTTATATTTAAATCAAACATTAGCACTAATTAGATTTCATTAAAATGAATCTACCACGTTATCACCCTTTTACTTGTTACATAACAGGGATGCAGTGTTACCATTAGATACAATTCCTAAACCCCCAAAAATATAATGGGGAAGATCAACATTAAATAGCATTAGAACAGCAACATAAAGCTTTTACGTTGGTGCATAAAAACTTAGAGGAATTGGAGTAGAGACAAAGGAAATATGCAGATAGGGGTAGTCAGGAAGTTCAATTTAAAGTAGGTGACCCAGTGTATATAAAAACAGAGTAAAACTAGTAAACTGAATAACAAATCGACACATTATTACAGTATAATAGAAGAGAAAGGACCTCCAAGTTTTATAATTAAAACCAATTGACAGGAACTACATTTAAACATCACAGCTAAACATCTTAGGGTAGCAAATCTACATAATTGTGAGATACCCCATGACAAACTTAACAATCCTTTGACAAAATCAACTTAAGTAGTACCCCCAGATTCAGAATCTTCAGATGAAAATTTTGATAAGGTTAAAGGTGAAAATATTGTAAAAAGGTATTGACGTATTCGAGATGATTCAGATGTGAAGATGATATTCCCTTATCAGAATTACAAAGAATGTACAGAAATACAAAAACAGATGATAGGGAAACACAAACACAATATGATAATGATACAGAGATAAAAAAAAATAAATGCAGGTAAAGGTCATAAAAAGGTACTGGATAAGATAGACAATAATGTAATGGGAATCTTGATAATTTCAAATTCGGCTTTTGATAACATGCGTCAGAATAAGTCCACAATGTTTGATAACATGTTTAAAACAATGCAAAATTTAAAGTGGTATCTAAATATAGTAAGAGTAAAATAACCCAAACAAAATAAAACATTCTTATATAAAATAGTGTTTAAGTAAAATATAAAGATGCCAAATGTTAGAAGATACTTTATGGTTATTGTCTATATTTTTTATT
>BROG01001354.1:0-66919 GCA_030159075.1 Atrina japonica | reverse complement strand
TCAAAGTTCTCAATTGTCACAAATGCCATGATTTACTTTTTATAACGAAAAATTTTATTTAAATTAATTTTTAAAAAGATCTCAAAATTTTTCTTAACCATTTTAAGAGAGAGAGAGATAGAGAGAGAGAGAGACTTGAGAACAAATAATTCAAATCCTGTATTACTTTATTTTCATTTTGTATTTTACTGATAAAATTAGTAAAAAGCGAGATCATAGAACTAGAACAATAAAAATTCATATATTTATTATCAGCGTAATTAATTCAATAAAATTCTAGTGATCTATGAACTAAAGCTTGAACAGAAAGAAATGAAATCAGAGCCGGCAAAATATAAAATATATATGAAATAATGTGGCACGGCATTGACATAAAATTAAAAAGTTGTCAGTTTTATCTTGTTTTGAAATTATATCAGAAATTGGGTGATTTTGATAAACACTAAATATAATTTCAATAAGTTGCACTGTATGGAAGCCCATTTGTACCACGTAGGTGCCTGCTAGTTGATTATATTTAGGATAGGTTACTTATAGCACTAATTATTAAAAAGTCATGACTGATATTTCAGACAGTGTATGTACATGTGTATACTTATTTGAAGGCTAATTTAAGAAATTCTGTATATCAATTAAAGCTTGAACTAAAATTTAGTTTGATTGTAATTAAATTAATGTATTTTGGCTTAAACAATACGGAGTCTGTGTCTGAGAAAACTGGATGTTGGCATTTGTGACAAAATTGTATATAAATTTAGAAATTAAATTTGATTAAGTGACTCATGCATCTACCTGGTGTTTTGCCAAATAGTACTGGCAATTGCCTTTGGGCAGTTCTGCCACCATTGCGAGTTGCTAAATAGTCATCCGACAGACTTTCAACTATATGTTGAAAAACTTCGAGTCTCGAATCTATTGGATGCTCAGTCATGTTTTGTTGATATAGTACATAAGAATTCAGCAACATGCGGAATATTATATTAATGGCAATTTTCTTCCACACCTTTACAGTTTTCCTGTCGTTATTATAGAAGCTTAGTAGGATGTCAGCTTCATCTACTCCCCCCATATGTTTATTATAATATTTTACAATTAGTGGTATTCTGTTTACATGATCTGCAGAAAGAGCTATTGACAGGAGTCTCATGGGCTTCCTACCAGGTCTATCACTCCCCTGGGCAGACAGCAATATGCTTCCTTGTCGCATGAAAATTCTTTCACCAGGACCCACAAGTGGTCGTTTAATGATATCTGGCATTTTTCTATTGGATCATAAAGTTCCAGTTAAAAAAAACCTTTTTACAAGTAGTTGTTTTGCCAGATCAATGCTGCAAAAGAAATTGTCACAAAAGACATGGTAGCCCTTGTTAAACATGTTGCTGTTTTTCAGAAAATCCATTACAACGTTGGAACCCTGCTGCTGTCCTGCCGGAGTGGGGTTGAAATGTTTCCCAAGGTAGCATGTCATTCTCATAATGTACCCAGTGAAGCTCTCGGCTAACACCCAAAATTTTACACCAGATTTGACAACCTTTGTTGGAATATACTGCAGCATTGCAGTCCGTCCACGTGTACCAATTAACGTTTTCATCAATGCACACCTCTTGTCTTGGGCAGTAGTGCCATTCGAACATGCGATTGGCAAAATCCTGCAGGGGCTTGAACTTTCCGTCTGGTCTGAAAAGTAATTATCTTCATGGTCAACATCACCGCTAAAATCAAGGTTAACACAATGCTCAATATGACAAGAATGAAATAAAACCTGCTGAAAACACATCGGTGTGAAATTTTACCATATATATAAAATATGTACATGTATGTATGTGCAGGTCTTCAACCGGCCCTATATTTCCTATAATTCCTGTAATATCCCTATCTTTTTGGGAGTACCCTATAATCCCTATATTTTAGCCCAAAAAAGCCCATTTTCCTATATTATCCCTAAAAGAGAAAATAATATGTCGGAAATTGAAAAATGACACTTTTTTCTCAAAACAGGCATGTCTCGGTCTATAGATATGTAGGTACGTGTCTTAAATATAATTAAGTCATCCAGTGCTTTTTTTAAATATCTTATTTTCTTATCATTTCATGTGACACACAACATTCAAGTCTTTATGATGATTGACTTCAACAACAAGATACCAAAACAGCTTTGAAGATCTTATGTGTGCCTTTACAGTTAAAAACCAAGGTAAATATATCTAAGAAATATACAGATGTCACTGTTTTCCCAATGAAGATTAAATGAGGGAATTTGCATGCTCCTTTGCTGAAAAGTCGAAGCAGACTGTCTTGATGCCTAGAGCTATTCAACACTGTCCAAGTTAGAGTCCAATATTCATTTCTCTCATTTTTGATAAATTTTGTTCTTGGGTTGAGTCCTTGTTCCTTTGACATTTCCCATCGTCATCCCCTTTCCTATTATAAATATTTAATGAAAGAAATTTGATTGAAATTAGATTTCAGATTGATTATAAATGTATAATTGGACATCTTGAATGGCAATTGGCAAAAAATCATTTTCAGGTATTAGATTGATGTGAAGTCAAGTACCAAAGATGCCTCACCATGGTAAAGTAAGTTTTCAAACATCATGGTTACAGAAAGAAAATGAAGATGGACATAGGATAGGAACATGGTGCCAAAAGGAATCCGATTCAAATGCATTTTGTGTAATCTGTAACAAATCTTTCTCCATTTCAAACAGTTGATTCTCTCAGATTAAACAACATTTCAAAGGTGAAAGACATAAATCAGAAGCCAGGTGTAAAACAGGAAAAAATGTGTCACATTTATCATTTACAAAGGTAGTAAAAACTTCATCTGAGGCACCATCAACCTCTGGACCTAAACAGTTAACACTGCAATCTGCCATTGCTGATCAAACCACATCTGCAGAGATTCTTTGGATGTTAAAAGTATCGCAGAGTGATTACTCCCTATTCTCATGTGATGGTTTACCTAAACTGTTTAAAAAGATGTTCCCTTGTCCAGCATCTGAGGAGTTTACGCTGTCAAGAACCAAAGCATCATACATGATGTCAGATGGAATTGGTCCTTTAATACTGAAGTTGTTGGTTGATGATCTAAAGCGTAGTGAAACGGCTATTACACTTATGTATGATGAAACAACAACAGTTCAAGTAAAGAAGCAGATGGACGTATTAGTCAGATATTGGTCTGAAGCTGAACAAAGAGTGACAGTCAGATTTCTGAAGGCTCTCTTCTTTGGGCATGCAAAAGGTGTAGATGTAGGATCAGAAATAATGAAGCTTGTTTTAGATAGAGATATTGGCTTCCCAGGTGAAAGACTCTTCAATCTATCTTCTGATGGCCCTAATGTAAACAAAACAATTTGGCACTTTATTGATGAGAAATTGAAAGAAAAGAAGTTTAAAGTGTTGATTCCTATGATACCATGTAATGTCCATATAATACACAATGGATTTAGACAGGGACTGAGTTCATATGGATAGGATGCTGAAATCTTAGCATTAGATCTACATGCATGGTTTAAGAGGTCGCAATGCAAAAGAGAAGATTATCTAGAAATCCAAGAGGAATGCCAGCTTGATGATAGTCTTTTTGTGAGGCATGTACCGACAAGATGGTGCACTGGAAAGAATTTTGAAGAAATGGAAGGCAATAACTAAATACTTTCTTGAATTTCTGCCACAAGATGCCAAAAAACAAAGAACAGAAAAGCTTCTTGATCAGAATGATAAATATAAAGTTATATGCCTCAAGCTGAAGACTTATGAGTTGAAGGTTTGTGCCCAGATTTCCTTCCTAGTGTCAGTTGCCCCAATCTTCAATAGATTCCTAAAACTGTTTCAAACTGAGGGACCTTTAGTTCATATCCTACACCATGAACTCGAAGAAATACTTTATGCATTAATGGGTCGTTTCATGAAACCAGATTCTTACAAAGAAAAGAGTGCATCTGATCTAGCTACAGTTGATGTTGAAAAGGTTGAAAATCTTCTTCCAGTTGAACAGGTTGAAATTGGTGAACCAACCGAGGACTTCTTAAAGAAACTAGGTAAAAATCAATCTCTATTGCCAAGGAAGGACATGCAAAAGTTCCTGAAAGTAGTCACTAGCTACTTACAGAAGAAAATGTCTTTAGACAGTGAACTGTTAAAAGATTTGTCATGCCTACATCCAAATGCTAGGGGGACAAGACAGATCTGTAAGGGCAATTGGAAGAGTAGCTAGATCACTGCCTCGTGTTGTTGAAGAAGGTCAAATTAGCTTGATAAGGGATGAGTTTAAAGCATACCAGACAGAAAATATTCCAGATGACTGGTTTCAAGTGCAGAAAGACAATGGTGAGATAGAATTCAAAAGAATTGATGAATATTGGAACAAAGTGTTGACAATAAAATTGCCTAATGGTGTGAAAAAATATAACCTTTTGGCTAAAGTTGTAAAAAGTGCCCTATGTATACATCATGGAAACTCAGATGTAGAGAGATCCCTATCTGACAATAAGAATACTGTCACGCCTGAGAGAACGAGCTTAACAGGAGACACAATAAATGGTTTGCGAAGAGCCAAAGACTTTGTTAGCAAAACTGCTGGCTCAGTTCATAATGTAGTTATTTCCAAAGAAATGATTCAAGCAGGAAGAACAGCACACAGAGCCTACAAGCGCAGACTTCAGGAGGAGAAAGAAGCCGAAGAGCAGACAAAAAGGAGAAAATTAGCACAGGAAGAAGTTCAAAGACAGAAAAGAGAGCAAGCTGAAAAAATAGAGAAAGAAAAAGAGACATTCAGGCAGAAGGAAAGGGATTTGAAGACAGCAGAAAACAAAGAAAAAGAGGAGATCAAGACTGCTGAAAACTTAATAAGTGAGGGAAGCCAAAGACTTAACAGTGCAATTTCAAAGAAAGATTCCGCCTTAATTGATGGTGCAAAAAAGAAGATAGAAAGTGCAAGAAAGAAGTAGGAGGAAATTATTAAAAAAAGAAAACAAATTGATGAAAAGAAATCCAAAATGATAGATGATATTGATATGAAATCTTCAACTTAGAGTTTTATTTGATTTATGCACATCGCTTTTTTTTCTGATGTACTTATATTCTTATACATGATCAATGAAACATTTCATTCATTTGTTGCAATTATGAGTGTATTATTTATAAGTTTTACCATAAGAATGGTTGATCTTTTTGCTTAAACAAGAAATTTGTGAATTTCTTCTATTTTATTAAGGTAAAGGTTTTAAATTTATGATTTTATAATTACTGATCAAACTTCATACTTACATAATGGAGTTTTTTTTTGTATCTTGGTAATTATATGTTAAATCTTATTTGTATAATTCATGGTGAGGATTGGAAAAGTTTCAGAATGTTTTCATCCCCTTATACAAAAGTAAGGAGCATAGAGTGTTTGGGTCAGTCTGTCCATCAAAAATCAAGTTTACCATAATGTTAAAGTTTCTTTTCTGTGAAGGGTATGTGTAATTACCATCAATTTTTACATATACATCAGGCATCAGGTATGGACAATCAAAAATTATATTTAAAAAATCACCCATGCACAAAATACATGTCTCTTAGAACTTCAAAAAAGTGTGGCATACTTTGTCCATTAGACACAATGTTCTTGTTTTGGAAACACTTGTTTGAATTAATATTGTCATTGCTCTCATTATTTGTTGTAAAATATGTTGATTCATCATTTAATAAAATTAAAAAAAAAATTTTAGGTTCCCAAGTCTTGGTTAGCTAAGGTCTATCAGAGCTGCCTTGGTGTCCCAGTTGGTGCAGTACAGTCATCAGAAGACTTCAGTTAAGTGTACATGCCTCAAAAATGTAATTTGGTAAGAGTTTGTATATTAATCTTAATCAAGGTATGTATATTTTCAATAGATATTAATTAGATTTAAGGAAAATAACCCTATAATTTGTCAAAACTGCCCTATAAAGCCCTATTTTTCAAGAATTTTAGCCCTATTGAAAGCCCTATTTTCTTACCAAAACCCACTTGAAGGCCTGTATGTGATATATTACCCACATTATAGCATTCCAACATTAGGCCGAAATTCTGTCGCCATTTTAGGTTACTTTTTGGGTTAAATCGGGTCGGACATAATAATATTAAAATGTGACGAAATGAAATGATTTTGGCCAACTTTTTAAAGATATTTCAGACATGTTGACATGAAAAATTTTGAATGTATGAAGATTCAGATTTAACACTGTATATTTAATTCATATGTACACGTGATATGCAATAGTATTTCATCACACATGGTATGAAGTCATAAAATATAACCCTATATCCATGTGTTATTGTTTGACTATTAATTATCACTGCCAGGAAACCTTTGAATTCTGAGATAATGATAGGAGTCCATGAACATGCTCGTGAATGTCGGGACAGGATGTGGCTTTTCATGAATTGTCTTGCATACCTAATAAGAAAAAGCAAGGGAAAATGATACAATTTATGCTCCGATCTCTCTCTCTGCAAAATAACAGTGTCACATGTTGTCTTTTCATGAAATTTTAATGCATTAAAATTACTGGCGTAGACATTATAGTACCAGCACATTGAGCACACTGAAACGAAATCAGTGAGGGAACCTTTTGACTTCTGACTTTCGGATTTAGACTTTATCATTATTTGTCACCCAAATTGTATTCATATCTACTATATATAGTAACATCTTAGTGAGAGAGTAAGAGCGACTCATCCAACAGACATGCAAATAATATTTAACTCTCTGTCCTATTTTCTGTGACCTATATATCTCACAAGATGAATTTTCTCAGTTACGTTTTTCCATTGTAGCCTAAATATGCGAAACAATGAGGTCACCAATTAAGAAAAATAAAACATCGTCCTTTGGGAAAGAAACACATCAAAACCTTTTGAAAGGTCAAAATTTTTATGCGAAATAATGAGATGGCAGGAAATTATATATTCCCGGACCAAAAATGTTAACATTATCGGTCCGACCAGACCCATTATTATACGACACCGCCCCATGTTTCCTTCCTGATCCAATAGATCCAAAATATGACGTACAAATATATTCATTGTCATATATGAAATATACTCTTCTCCCTAATTCGAAATCTTAAATCCACCCTGAATTTGTATATTTTAGATTTTATGAATTTGGAGCTTTGTACAAATGTATTATGGGTTGTATTTGCCCTACATATCGATAAAGATGTTGTTGTTTGCGTTTTTTTTAGCATGTATGAATTGAATATGACAATTTATTTGTAAACAAAATTTGGATTTGATCAAAATGTATATGATACATGTATTCTCCTGTGTTTTTAGGCTATCAGCTAAGATCTGAAAATTTTGATCCAAACATATTTTGAGAAAGGTAATCAATGTGATTTACATTGTACTAGCGGATTACTAAGTGTATTTCTGCGTCTGGACACAGAAAAATGTTTCTACTGATGCTTCTCCAAATTTAAAAAGTTATTGTTTTTGTTAGATGCATAAAACATGACCCATTAATGAAATATTGCCTCACAATTATCAAAAACTTAAAATTATGTGCAGTGACCAGGGAGATCCACCCTAAAGTTCATAAAAAGATGAAACCTTTAATTTTTCTAGAAAAGGTTGGAAAATAAAAAAAAAATTCCCAAAATTTTCACGCCTCCCTCCGCTCGGCGAATAATTTTTAAATTTACACAAGCTCAAACTTTAAAACCTTGGTCAACTTTTGATGATGTATCACAATACATGTAAATATAATTTTATGTCACCAGCCTAAAAAATGTCCGCATTTTAAAACAATTCTAGATCCCCCGTTGTTGTAAATATTTGTTGCTCTGGGCGATACACATGAAACCAAGGACCCGACATAATTAACGTAAAACGTATTGATAATATACATGTAGAGAAGGACACAGTAATAAGGCTAATGTTGGGGATAAAATAACGTCAAAAATTATGATGTCATCACAAAGATGACGTAGATCTAAAGGTATTTTGTGATCAAAATGTTGATTTTTTTTATTGAATACATTCATTTTATTACTGTTTTGATGGAATTTCATATTGAATTAACAATAAATCAATGAATTAAAAAACATAGAATAAAGATTTTTAGAAGCACCTGCATCGGCCCAAAATCGGCCCACTGGCACTCAACATAGACCTATGATCGGCCCAATGGCACAGAAGTGGTCAATTTCACTTATTAATGGCAAAACTAATTTTTTCATTTAATGACCAATCAGATCTTAGGGCTCATTTTACCCTCCGCACAACTTTGGGTGTTCAAAATGTCTACGCGCATGTTGTAAACAAAGCAGGTGTTTTTCCTACAGATTTATCCAAAACATTGCCAAAAATGGTCATTTTGCATTTTTTTGAAAATCTCACTAACTGTACACCAAGTCCCCTTAATAATGAGGATGGGAACCCAACCTGAAGAGAAACACAGTCTATAATGTGTCATACCCCTACCTCTCAATCCCATTCATTGATATTAACAAATTAATACATTATATGAAGAAGTTGTCTGTTTTTCTTTCATGATTTTCATTCAGAATTGTCTGTAACACATATTCTTCATTATTTTGAATGATTTCATACCATTATTTACCAATATTGACCATGATATCAAATAAAGGTTGACGGTACCCCTTAATAATGGAAAAAGTGACAAAATATACCATTTTCTTCACAAAAACTTAAAATTTGGATCATTTCTTAATGAGCATGGAACCAATTAGTCGCCAGAAGTAAAGAAGAATTTCTGAAGCTCACTTAAAAGTAAACCATGTCATTTTTTATATCATCAAATTGCTTTTATTGACAAGGAATGAAGTGCACCCTTAATAAAAGTGTAAAACTTCTGGGAGGGGATACCCTTACATACAACACATTTCAATCGACTTATTGTGTTTATGTAATCATTTTCAGACAAGTCCATGTTTTGTTTCATCCCTTAATTATAGTCTCATGATGTAAGTAATCAAATACAGAGGGCAGATAACTGAGTCTGATTTTAAAATGACTGACACATAAATGGTGCAAAATGCTAGTCAAATTGCTTTTAAAAGGATATGACATGTTTATAGTTCTGTTTCAGATGAAAAACTAAGTCAAATTTTAATTATACTAAGTTTTGAAACCAGTAGAGGTCAATATCAGGTGTTAATTTTTGTCTGGTATGACCCCAAGAGAGTGTTAAGTGACATTTGCTGGAAGGGGGGAGGTGTGAATAAGGGTTTCAAACAAAAAATGAATGACTGAAAATTTAAAAAACTTATGAAAACATGCAACTTGAATAAATATTAGATTAGTCAATACAGAAAAAAAATATAATTGATACTATATAATTATCTTTACAGGTACTTGAGTATGATAATTAAATAAAAATCTCTTATTGGACAAGATTTCCTGGATTTAAGAAATTCAAATATTCCTTCTTCAGGTTAAAATGTTGATAGATTATGAAAAAAATGTTAAAACACCCTATTTCTAAAGATTTTTTTTTATTTACAAATTATCTATTACCCAAATTTAACACAATATGACCTAACCACTGGACTTAAGAAATTGAAATATTCCTTCTACAGGTTAAAATGTTGATAGATTATGAAAAAAATGTTAAAACACCCTATTTCTAAAGAATTTTTTTATTTACAAATTATCAATTACCCAAATTTTACAACAATATGACCTAACCACAATGTGGAAATTCTTGTGTACAGATCAGCATTGGGGTGGGGGGTATTTAAATTAATTTTTATACTGTTTTCAGTGTATATGGCATGATGAAATATTTTACTGATGAGACTTAAATGCTGAAATGAAGTTTAATACAATTTTCTTAAAAATGAGATGGTGCTTACCCTTCAGATACAGTACATATATACAGCTAAAGATACAAAATACACTGCACGAGTAAAATGACATGGTTCAATATGTAGATTTTGCCCTCAAAAGAAGAAAATCAACCAGTCTTTACGTCAAAAAGGTCTGATTTTAATTAAAATGAGTTAAAATTTACAATAGAAACATCATTTCCAAAATAGTTTGCTAAAATTAGTCAATATGCATGACCATAACTATATGATTTTTTATAAAAGAACATGTGCATGATTGTAGGAGAGGGTGGGGGTATACTTGAATTTTCCAAGTACAGATGGAATTTTGACCAATAAATGATAAAATATTAGTTCTAGGTGTAATATAAAACATACAGATAAAATTAATAGATCTCAATATGCAACAAATGCATAATAATGTGTGTAGAGGCAGCACACCTATTACATTTGCACCTTGTGGACCCTTAACAGGTGCTCCATTTCATATCTTTTTATCACATTAATTTCACTTATTAATGGCAAACCTAATTTTTTCATTTAATGACCAATCGTATCTCTGGGCTCATTTTACTCTCCGCACAACTTTGGGTGTCCAAAATGTCTGCACCCATGTTGTAAACAAAGCAGCTGTTTTTCCTTATATCCTGAAATTTATAGGCTTATTTGTTTAATAGATACAGCAATACATCACAAAAGTATAAAATAGAGAATAAGACTGCTAAATGATATTCCTTGTTGTATTGTAGCTGAAATGTGTCGAAAATAGACAGATTTTTTGTCGAAATAGTCGGTAGGGATAAATACCGAAATGTACATGGATGTAAATTAATTGTACCAACAAAGCCCCCTCACCGCGTTAGAAAAATTACCCCATTTTTTGGTACCCCCTCTCACTGCGTCAGAAAATTACTCCATTTTTCTGGGACAAGGCCTTCCCTCCCTAATTTTTTATTTTGCCCCCCTCCAGGAGGCACGTCAGTCGGGGAATGTGTATTAAAAAAGTGGGCGATTGCACACCCCCCCTCCACCCCGAAAACTATCTCAAAACGCCAGTAGTTATGAGCACACACACACACACACCCACTGACACCCCGGCCGCCCCCATCTCTCTCAACTAGGTCATCCCGCCACCTCCGCCTTTGAGGTCATTGCAACTCTCCCGCTTTCCTAGAAAAAACGCCAGCCACCCATCGAGGACGTCTATCGCAGCATTGTGGAGGGGCTCCTGTCTATGATTCCTGTGGTCAACCTCTCTGAGTCCAGATGGGCTATTGATTGCTGCGATATCATGTACCTAAATTTTGCTGTCTATAAGGCTGTTTACTGTCGCAGCAGCTCGTATCTCCCCCTCCCATCTGCCTTGGCCAGGAAACAGTACATCATCAATGTGAAAAATAAGGAAGAAAAACGTTTGATTTATGCTCTCCTCTCGAAGCTGCATAATGCCTTCATTTAATCCAACCACCAATACGACACCAAGTACACTGACTACCTGAACGAGCTCGACTTTTGACGGGGTGGACTTTTCAATGCCCTTGTTGCAGATTTCGCTTGTCGAGCAAAAAAAAAAAACTGCCAAGCAATCAATGTCTACGGCTTCGACAAGCGGGCCATCCCTCTCCTCCATGCGATCGATGAAACACATCAACCTCATGATGATTTGGCAGGGCGAGAAGGCGCACTATTGCTGGATCAAGGATCCCTAGCGACTCTTCTTTTCGCAGTCGAATCACAAGGGTAAGATGTTCCTCTGCGACCTCTGTCATCGCCTCTTTGCCCTCGAGAAGGTCCTCCTCACTCATCGGAAAGAGTGTACCTGCACGGTCATGCCCAAGAACCAGATTTTCCATGACTTTGACCACTGGAACCGCTGTGTCCCCGTTCCTGCCATTGTCTACACAGACTTCGAGTGCCTCGTTAAATTGCACGGCGAGAAATTTGGCAAGGCGTTGGTAGACCTACGCCTATTGTGTTATCTGGGCACATGGCAAGCGAGAGGAGCCTGTTGTCTATCGCGGTCCGGACGTGGCCTACAAGTTCTTGGAGGCGCTGCAGGAGGAAAAGAAAAAGATCAACGCCGTTTTCGCCGAGAAGGTCCCGTAGAAGTGGCAAAAGTGGGAGAAGCGGGTGCACAAGAGAGCGACCCGCTGCTGGATCTGTGAGAAGGAAGGATTTCACCTCACCAAGACCCTAAAGGACCTCTTCCAGCAGTACTTCCACTGGAGACAGCTGCAGGAAAGACTTAAGAAACTGGACGAGGCCTGCGAGTCAGAGGAGACCTTGGACCCTCCCTCCCGACCATCCGAGTGTGCCTTAAGTTGAATTGGTGCTGACAGAGCGCCTCGAGTGTGTGACGGTCCTTACCGGACTCTGTGACGACATCGAGAAGGAGGAAGCGGAGTGTTGGAATGTCAAGGTGGCGGACCACTGTCACCTGACCGACTGGTATTGAGGTGCCACCCACCAGCACTGCAATCTGATGTATCCTGTCCAACCCAAGCGCACCAAAATCCCAGTCGTGTTTCAAAACTTCAAAAATCACGACAGACAGCTCCTAGTCTGTGAAATCGCCCGCATCGAGTGGAGGTTGTTGCCCAGAACCCGGAAAAATGTGTCTTCTCCTCGCTCGGGCAGCTGAAATTTATCTACTCATTGCAGTTCATGGGGCGGTCCCTTCCAATCTCATCGAGACTGCCGATGACTTTCTGGCTACCGACGCCGCATTTGGCAAAAAGGCACACATCATGAAGTGACAATTGGCCTATCCGTACGAGTACGTGGATTCTTTCGACTGTTTCTCGGTACCTGCCCTCCTGCCGCGTGAAAAGTTTTACAGCCGCTTGGGCGATTGCGACGTGTCGGGCGAGGTCTACGCTCATGCACAGCAGGTTTTCAGGGAATTTGAGTGCAAGACGTTGGGCGACTACAACGACCTCTACGCAAAGGCTGACATGCTCCTGGCTGACGTCTTCGAAGCCTTCCTATCCACCAGCGTGACCCACTTTGCGTGGATACCGCTTCTTATTTCACAACCCATGGTCTGGCATGGAACGCACTGCTCAAAATGACGGGCGAGGAGCTGGAGCTCCTGTCCGAATGTGAGATGCACCAGTTTATCGAGCGGGGCATCAGGGGTGGAATCTGCGTGGTGCCCAATCGATACTTGAAGGCAAATAACCCGCATCTCGACAAGGACTACAACCCCTTCCTCCCCACCAAGTACATCATGTATTATGACGCTAACAATCTCTACTCTGAGGCCATGTCGCATCTGTTTCCTGTCCACAATTTCATCCAAGACCCCCTTTGGCCGCAGCCGGGAAAGGGGCACCTCCTCGAGGTGGATCTCGAATACCTGCGAGAACTGCACGACCTCCACAATGGGTACCCCCTGGCTGTCGAAACAGATGGGATCTCAGAATGCCAGAGGCTGTGGATGCAGTCACTGGGCATGCACGACACCGGGCCCGCCAAACCTCTGTGACAAAAAAAAATTACGTCATGCACCACAAGGCGCTGGAGACGTACCTCGCCCTCAGCTTGAAATTGACGGCCATCCACCGCATCCTGCGCTTTGATGAAAAAGCATGGATGGAGCCCTTCATTGCCCTCAACACCCATTTGCGGCAAGAGGCAAAGAATGACTTCAAGAAGGACTTCTTCAAGCTCATGAACAACTTGGGCTTTGGCTAGACCATGAAAAATGTGCGGAACCGGGTCGACATTCGCCTTGTTCGATTGTCGTCAAAGGGGAATAAGAACATCAAGAGGCTCTTGAAAATCCTCGCGTCTCTGTATTTCAACACGCTCACCCCCGTCTATGAAATATTTATACAGAAGAAAAATATTTAATGCGTTTAAAATGATTACTGATGCAAAGTTTTAGGGTCTTTTTGGGTGTTATTTTTTTGTCTTTTGGTGTATTTTTTTTCTTTTTGGGTATTTTTGTTTGGGGGGGAGGGGGGTAAATTGTGGTTTGGGTTTGAATCCCATGGCTAATTTGCTAAAATAAACAACCCGTTTCAGTACTTTCAGTACTTTTGATTTTATTATTAGCAATGGTATGTGAACAAATTTAGAATTGTTTATAGCAAATATATGATAACTGACTACTGATAAAATAAACTTAAATATTTCAGCACAACTGACGCTTAATCCTAATACAGAAGAAGATGTAAAACTTTCAGTTTTAAACAAACACACGGTGAATGTTGCAACGACTCAGTGTTATCTATCACAACAAAACTTCTTAGCTCAGTATATAGTAAGTATTTGCAATTTTCAAAAGGATATGATGTTTAAATCATTGTCAATTTTTTCCTTTGTAGTTTAGACGTACATTTAAATTTCCTATCGTTTCCATTCGTTTTGCTTACTTTTCAGCTCACCTGGTCAAAGTTAGGACCAATTGAGCTGCTGTCGTTGCCCTCTGAGGTGTCAGCCTTCTTTTTTCTTAACCTTTTTTTTCTCTGAAACCATTTGGGCAATTGGGACCAAACTTGGCAGATTTGTTTATTCTATGAATGAATATCTGGTTTGTTCATTTAGTATTGAGTAGTATACATTTACTATAGTGTGATCAGAATCAGAATCCAGTTTGGCCAAGGTTATCAAATTGGATTTTGAATAAAACAGTAGTATAGTGTGATCCAGTATAATCATGTGCTCTTAAAATCATGTGCTCTGGGAAAGCTTAGTATTTTACATTATATTCCATAAATTTGATGCTCTGAATCTAGAATGCAATCATTATATTACATGTGTTGAGATCGGCTTTTAAATAGTAAACAATTTGGATACTAAATATTAAATTAAACTTTACTAATAAATATTAGTATGATTAACTTTGAACTTATGTAAATAAGAGAGTTTGTAATGTTGTCCCTATGTGCTAAGTCATGACTCTCCATTGATCAGCGGTATGTAGTGATTTAACCATCCTACGAAAATTATTAGTAGGGCACGGTTGGTCCAGGCCAGTGATTTTTTCTAAGTGATAGTATATCCTTATATAATGATACCATGGCTAAGTTTTCATTAATTACACTTACACATATTTATTGGCTTGTTTAAAAGTCTTACGAATTTGAAAATAATAAATATTATTAGTGGGCATGTACATGTATAAAAAAAAAAACCAGCAGGCCTTGCTCATTGGGTAGCACGCTCAACTCTTGATCATGAGGTCATGAGTTCGAGTCCAGCCGGCAGGTTGGTTTCCTGTCTTTCAGATGAGACAGTAAAAAACGAGTTCCTATGTCACAGAAGGTGTTGATATGTTAAAGAACCTTCACCGCCAGAAGTGCCGAGCAAAGGCCCTTCACCGCCATTTGGTCTCCGTATGAGGGAAATATTCTTGAGTGGGACGTTCAGAACTGCCAACTACTCCGATTTTGGCGGAGTTACTCCGAATTTTTAACCATAAATCCGCTCTCCGATTTTTATTAGATTTTCTCCGATTTTTTTGTTTTATCCGGGTCAAAAATTTTATAAATGAAATTTCTATCGACACCGGCTGTATATGTTTAGTGTACCTGAACACGTGCTCAGACGGGAAAATTTTACTGGTGTAAACACACCTTACACCGTTTTAAGTAATCGGAACGTGCTTGGGTCTTCATATTACTAATTGCAAAGGTAAGAGAATATCGAAAGGAACTTTATTGAAAGCAAAATGGCATCCAATGTGCCGGATCCAAGTACTCCGCCGAAGAAAAAAAAATCATGGCCCACCGGCAAAAAATCTTACCAGAATACTCAACAATTTATCCATGTGTGAAGCAGTCAAGACTTGACGACGTGCACGGTTATTGCACTGTGTGCAATGTTGACATAACCGTAAACACGTGGAATTGGCAAACGTGATTTCAAGTCAAAAGCAGAATATCCACTTTATTCAGGGCAAACGAAGATGACTCTGTGATCAAAGCCGAGGTTGTTTTCACAAAATTCCTCGTAGAAAACAATTTGCCATCGTCAGTATCAGACAAGACAGGGAGGTTATGTAGGAACTTGGTTTCCCGATTCAACCATCGCAAAAAATATGGTTGTGCAAGGACAAAAACCACAGCTATAGTGCGATGCTTAGCAGATCAAAATGAGTGTCAAAATGAAAATGCCTGTTCAGCAAACCCATCTAAGGCTCTTTTGAAGGAGGCCCAAAAGGCAACATATCAAATGTTGAAATCATAGACAGTAAGACTGCTAGTACATGTATATATATATATGGCTATGAGTGTTCAGTTTCAATAAAATATTGTTGTTGTATTAAATTTGAATTGTTACTTTGAAAAAAGTTTGTTTACTTGTTGCATATATAAATATGCTAAAATTGCACATTTTAAAAAAAAATCGTACTGATATTGCAACTACAATTGATAGACATTTTATGGAAAATATGCTGTCAAAATGCATCTATTACCTTCCTAAAATCAAACAAATCCCCCCCCCCGCGCCTCTGGCATCATACTCTGTTTTCAGATTTTCAAATGTTGGCAGCTCTGGACATTAAACAACAATAAACAAACATAAAAATACAAATGGTATTGTGGGAAATATTCATACCAACCTCACATCGGAAAGTTCATAGACATGCGTAGTCGTTTATTTTTATCTTAATGGGATAAAACATATTTCAAGTGAATCCAATCTATCCAGATTTATTAATTTTATTGATCTATTTGAGGAAAACACAAAATAAAGCGCTAAAATAGTCCAATTACTTCAGTGTCTATTTATAGTTTTGATGGTCAACTTGCATTCGGATGTAATGAAAATAGCTAATAGGAATCTAATTTAAATGATTTTGTAATTACAGAGATAATGACGAAAATGTGTTTTTGTGAGGCCCCATCCTCATTCATTCTACCTGGCAATTAAAAAAAATAAAAAAACATAAGAACACACACACACACACTTTAGTAGACTACCAAAAATTTAAATTCAAATTTTTCATATACATGTATATCACAATACAAAATTTCACACAGACACACACACACACACACACACACACACACACACTTTAGTAGACTATTAACAATGTAAGTTCGAATTATTCATATACATGTACTACACAATGCTGAATTTACACACGCACACACATTTTAGTAGACTAGTAAAAATGTAGTTCGATTTATTCATATACATGTACTACACAATGCCGAACTTTTATACATGTTATCATAGTGTTGATAATAAAAATATTTGGAAGCAATTGTTGAAATCACTTGCCCTTTCCGAAATTACTTGATTTCTAAATCACCATTAAGGAAAATATAACATAGACTCGTGGGTTTTGTTTTATAGTACCGATGTCACTAGGTGTCAATAAGCATAATCTCACTGAGGTGCCGAGAGAGCCGAGGGTTTTGGGTTCAAGCCTCGGTAGAGGTGACTTGCTTTCCCTGTCCTTTGGATGAGACAATAAAAACCGAGGTCTCGTGTCATGTTGTAAATTTTGAATTTACTCGGTAGGTTTAAATACTAAATTTACAACATGGCAACAACATGACACTGTATGATGTAAAATAAGAGTTCTGAGACAAGACCCGTTCCACAAGAAAAAAGGGGGTAAGAGTTCTGAGACAAGACTCTTTCTCCAGAAAAAAGGGGATAGGAGTTCTGACACAGGTCCCTTTTCTCCAATTTTTTTTTTATTTAACCCCCTTCAGAGCCACATCAGTCGAAGCCGGGTCAGTGCCTGGTTGGGGCTAGCTAAGAGCCAATCGGAACCATTATCGAGATTCGCCGCCGGTCTGTGTCAGGCATGACCACTTTCGAGGTTTGCAGCGAGGTCCGTGACAGTTGAAGACCTTTCGAGGTTTGCCACCATCGGGTGTGGTCCCTAGGTGGTTGATTTATTAAAATTTATTAAATTTTTAAAATTGATAAATTTTTTTTCGCAACATTCTCAAATTGTGTGAGAGGGATTAGATATTTGAAATAGAAAAGACTTGAAGAATCTCATATCTCAAATAAAAATGGCATATGTGACAATTGAGAATTTTGATTAAACTAAATTATCTGTGGGAGAAATTTATTCAACAACTAAACCTCACACCTATCAAAAGATATATATTCTATACAGCAGGACACCTCTTTTCATGAGAACTCCAAAATCATTTTCGTTCATAGTCTGTGAAAATCAAAATCCGTCCACAAACAAGTTGGACAGCTACACCATGTCCTTAGTGTGTTTCAACAAACGTGAGGGTAAGAGCATCAAAGAAGAAAAATTTACTGAGATGATGGAGAAAATCACTCATCTCATTAGATCAACAATCAACGACCTCGCTCCTCAATTGAAAGACGGGATGAGGAAGGAGAGGAAACCTGTCAATCTAGAAAATCTTAATATTTTAAAGTATACTAAACCGAGTGCCTCCCTAGTCGTTTACGCGAAGATGAACAAGGAAAAGATGACAAGGGGTGAATCGGAGATAGTTTCCACATTTTGCAGAAAACCAACGAAGAAGGACATGAAAAACGGTCTTGCCAAGATCAGTGTGAAGGATTACGTGAAACAAAAGTGTCAAGTCATAGGAGTTTTAAAATAGAAAGCGTCTTCGTTAGGGAGACCATTGATTTGATCTAAATGAAGCTCAACGAAGCAGTTGTCGTGAAAAAGATAACTTGTTCTCCCTCATTTGTACCACTCATTGTGGGTTCCGATTTGAATCTCAGTACCGACAGTTAATCGTAGGAGGAGGAAGAGAATGTTGACAGTAATCGAAGGAGGAGTAAGAGAACGCTAACTTAAAGGAAAAAAGAGACTTTGAAATAAAGGAAGTGATAAAATGTATTTCGTTCTTGACAGATTATTTTCGAAGAGCGGTAATGAGGAAGAAAGGATAATTTTATCCTATCCTAAAGGAGAAAAACTCAAGTGTCAGATGCCGGTGTTGAGGAGAAATTTTCCCTGTAAAAATAATGCAAGAACCTTGAGCATCTATTGCCACCATCGCCAGCATCACATGAAAAAACATAACCACAAATGGATGAAATTCTGTGTGGAATGTGATAAATGGATGATGTCTCAACAGGAACTATGTTATAATTGTGGAGGAGAAGGCTTCAAATTAGAAGAGGAAAATATATAAACATTTTTATGTTTATAAATCTACCATACAACTGAATTTCATTTTGAAATGTGTTTTCGGACAGCTTCCATTTGTCTCTTGATGTCCTCTAAGTCTTGTGTCATGGAATCAACCTTTTTTTCCACTTCAGATTTGCATTTGAGGTCCTTTTTCATGGTTCTATATTTCTCTATCTTGTTGGTAATCTTCCTAAATTTGGTCTCCAAAATCTGTTCATCTATCATAACCCTACTGACCAAATCTTGGATGCTGTTCATTTTTGATTCAGTGAGGTTTTTCAGGGAATTGTGTTTCCTCATTTTTTTGGATATCAGTCGTCGAATCCCTTTCAGAGCGATTCCAATGCTTCCACATATGAGGGCCACGAGCTGAAGGGGTAAAGCCATGAGGATCGCAAAACCGATGCCACTGATTGATGATACCTACTGCAGTAAGTGAAGTATCTACACAATTGGTAGTGTTCAATCCTCTTTTATATTTTTTATACAAAGATCGACGAGTTTCGATCTCTTGTCAAAAATTTGTTTCGATTTCACAGACCCTTTGCAGTCTATAATTTTGACCACCGTCCTCAGTCAACAATTCCAGTTTATTCTGTTTGCTCATCTTTTTAAATTTATTTTATTTTTTTAATTCATGGCAATCAGTTCGTTGATACTTCCGTTTTTAGAAGTTTTAGTAGCGACGAAAACTATGATGTCTCCCTCCCATACTTCTAAAGGAGGATTAATCGTTATAACACCTGAGATGACGTATAACAAGATTTTTCCACATTATTTAATTTTAAAGTCACGTCCAATTCACCCACCAATCCAAATTTTATTAAATGACCCTGAGCCAATATCATGTGTCCCGGAGACTTCATTTTTCCTTTTCAACATTTCATCATGGTTTATTCTTCTCATTTTCAGGAGATAATTTATATCTTCTCAAAGCTCTATCCTGAGTTGTTCTTAGAAATCTTCTTCTTCCTCATCTTCATAAAAATACCCTGACATCGACATGATTTTATGTTATTTAAAAAAAAATTTAAATTCTAAAACCATGTGAATCAGATTGCTGTGGTTGTCGATCGCCACCGTTTTCATCTTTAACCTCCAAACATAATTCTGTAATTACATCTCATTTTAATTTGACGAATTCAGGTCGTTCAGAATCAACTTGCCATAATTCAGAAAATTTAGCTTTCGGACACGATATGCTCTTGACGATGGTGCTGGGTTGCCTGTCATAGAAACACCCTCTCTCGACGTCTTTGCAATGAAAATTTATCAGTTTTAAGGTGCTAAATCTATTTGGTTTGATGATTCGATGCTCTTTGTCAGTCCTAGGTTCTCCGGCCATTCTATAGGACATCCTAACATGTTAGTCAGTTCGGGAGGAAGCCAAAGATGCTCTCTGGGTTTCATGTAAATTCTTAATTTGGAATTATTTTTATTGAGAATTATTTTGTGTGTATTTTTAGAGATTGGTTTTTTTTGTGTCTTTATCGGTATAATAACCTGCTTCGATGAGCGGATAATTGTAATCTTGTCTGATTTTTCCGTAACCATACCGTATGTCCTTTTTTATGTTATATAGACCATTCCACATATGGATGGCTTTTACGCCCACGTGCCAATCACACGTGGTATTATCTATGTACCGCGTCAATCTTATGGGTTCCTCGAGATTCGTTTTTAAATGATACAATTTAAATAAGGACATAATTAAAAATGTCAAATTTCATGAAAACGATGCATCCGATAGGTGCTAAAACTGATCATTTTCACACTTTGTTCGAGGAAGTGTGCACAAAATACAACATCCTCGACATTTTTGGGGCGGGAGATGATAAAGTAAAAAGGTGTTGAGGAGATGGTACATGTACCTCGACCCTATAACTTTTTGGAGAAACCAACTGAATTTTGCAGTCTGGTATGCAACTTCTGGTTGTGGAGTCTCCATCAAGAAGGCTATTTATGGCTGGCGACAACTTATCAAAATCTTTGTTTAAATTTCATATTTATTTTCAGATATGTAGAATTTTGATTTGATTTGATTTTTTTGTTTTATGCTATACTCAACAATCTTTCGGTCATATGATGGCGTCCAGTTTTTATTTGTGAAGGAGAAACCCTGGTTACCCGGGTAAAGACCGCCAACCTTCCGCAAGAAAACTTGCAAACTTTTTTGAAGGAGAAGTCCTGTCCATTACCTAGCGACCCCGATTTTAATCTTTACGATAACAACTTTGACAAGTCTGCCTACAAAAGAATCTGTAGAGAGTTTGGAGTACCCCCGAGACTGATTGGAAGATTAAGGGAACCATCTTTGGAATCTATAAAATGAAGTGGTTAACTTTTATTTTGGACAAAGTGTTAGATTTGTATACTTTGCCTGGTGCAGTAAGAATCGATGAATCGATAAGGACTTATGTGTGGGCCATTCTAGGTGCCCTGGCTGAAACACGGTCTTCCATAGTAAGTGACACTGCGATTGGGCTCGACGCTCAAGAACAATTTTTAGTCTTCTTGGAAGATGCCATAAACTGACCATGGATCTACCTACAGATATAGATTGATATGAAAAAACATCTATGTCTTTTTTTCAGGTTTGAACATGTCACCCAGCAATATGATGTTGCATACATGTAAATAATGCATGGTGCCCACATTTACTGTTGAAAATTTTTAAACTTACAAATATTATTTCCAGGTTTTCGCATCTTACGGCCAACAAGAGCATCATTCACACCTAAACATGTCTTTTATGTCTCTCTAGACATTCCTCGCTAGAATAGGCATGGAGACATCGTCTATGAAGGAATTTTTTATACGAGCTTCCTCCCCGAACTAGTCTCAACAATTCAGTAACGCAACAATACTGCCATTTCTGGCCAGCATCCATGATTAACATTAAATTGACTTCTTTCGTGCCATCTGGTTGTTTTGAAACGTGGTATATAACAAGCTCATCCTCCTCCCAACCATAAACATTTATCGAAAGATTGTTATGTTTTTCTGTTCTAGAATTCTCAGAGTGGTGTGGGGAATGAAACGCTCTCAAAATTAAGCCTATCCTTATATTTTTTACATTTGGTAACACGTTGATGGTCTTGCTTAATTTCCTTCCGATACAATGAACAAAGTATTGAATAGCCGATACATTTGTTGTCTTTATTTCTAATGTTCATGATTGATTTTGTGTTTTGAAGCTTTTCAGGCAACGGGATATATGAGCTCCCAGTGAAAGGTTGATAAGTAGCGAAATTTAAATATAACATCTTACAACGATGAAATCTCCATTCAGATCCTGCAAGATTGACTGCTGCCAATCATGCTAGTTTCTATTTCTTTAAGATCCTCTTCAATGGTTTCAGGCAATAGCACAACTCGTTTTCTAAAAATGTCATATCCTCTGTTTCTTCACTTTTCTCAAACTCTCAAACTCTGTCGTGACTGTGATCTGAAATTTTAAAGAACCCACTCTTTCGAACTCATTTTTAATCTTCTTAATGATAAATTTCCTCAATCGTTCGAATATCTTATTAAAATCCCTGAATGTATCCACATTCTCTTTACAGATCTATAAAATGTCTAAACTGTGCGCAAATTCAAATTCTTCCAAATAAACCTGTTTATGTTCATTCATCACTTCTTTCCACTTCTTTTTCATCAATTCTTCTTCTTCTACTCCCCAAAAATTTCGATCTCTACCCTTTTTTCGTTCTTTTAGTTCCTTCATTACTTTATCGAATTTAGGTGTTAACAAATCTAAATTTTTCCTAATTTCATCTTCAGTCGTTGCCCCTCTAATATAATTCGAAACAGCATTGTAAATACTTAACTCTTACTATAAAAAGATTTTAGTGTTGAAAGGATAGACATGATTATTTTTATCTTAATGATTTTTTCTATTTCATTTCAATTTATTTCATACAAATCTGTGAAAAAAAAAAATTTACATCATTCTACATAATTCACAATATTTTTCCTATACCACCATATCATAAAATTGTAACATTCTATCATCAGTTCAGCTTTTTTTAATAAGTTTGAATGCTTCTGATGAGGGATTAAGTGCACCCTTAGATGGTTTCACGCTATATACATTATCATTAATGCATTTACTTTCATCATCATTATCATTATTATTATCATCATCATCATTATCATCATTATCATATATTGTTCTCAGCACAATTACGGTGTCAAGATAGGTACTAATGGGAAAATTTCCTCTTAAACTAATATCACCAAATCTCAATGCACCAAGAATTACACATTCTTGATTAAGATATGTGACATTTAATTCCTCCAAATTTGTTTCATATATTTCCATACCATGTTCGGTTGTCATGCTTTTAAAAACAGATGCTATTTCCAAAATGTGAGTTTTTAGCTATGGACGAATTACGAGAGAAAAGTGATCATCCTCTCTAAAAAATCATAGATTTTCAATATCACTGTTAAAATCTACATTACAAATCTCTTCTTTGATAAAATTTTCAATAGTTCCTATCACCTCAATAAAATTCTGGTGTTCTCTTTTCACGGGGGCACAAACCAGAGGCATATCACACCCGAAAGTCATATTAGTATTAAAACCATTTCTTCATTTGACGCTGTATGAAAAAACATGTGGCGTTTATATTATGAGATCCCACGGTTTGTCTCTGGGATAAAGATATTGTACACACATATTGGTATTACCAATTTTTTTCATGAACAATTTGCTTTCATTAAATTCATTAACAGTTACCTTAGCCATTGTTTTTGTTTAAAATCATGGTGCTTTTTAAGAAGTAAAATTCAATAATTTTTGATAGAAATGAAAGATGAATGACCTTTCATGACCTTTGTCCTTTTGCTACCTTTGACCTTTTGCAACCTTTGTGTAGGTAGCTTGGAGGTGGAGGTTCTACATTTCCTCAAAAGAATGTATACCGTTTTGGCGCAGGTACAATGTAGATAGTTTGTGGGTTGAGGATCTATATTTCCTCAGAAGAATGTATACCGTTTTGGTGCAGATCCTTGTGGTCGAGGATCTACCTGCACCAGAACATGTATTTGATTAATAAAATTTCATTAGATAGAAATTCAAAGTAGTAAATTCTAAAAATAGTAACGTAAGAAACTAGAGAATAAGTTCAGTTAGACTTCTGAGAGCTCATTTGGCATCAGAAGTTCTAAGAGTCAACATCGTCAGAAAAAATCCTCTGGGTGAGTTTTTCAATTTTTTATTTTATATACAGAAGTAAAAAACCCTATAAAATAATACCGATACTGTTTTCAATGTCTGAACTTTTATACTTTTTGAAACGATGTAAGTGAACAACTTCATACTTCACAACTTTGTCACATGTGTCACTTTGTCACTTGTGTCACTTTGTCACTTGTGTCCCTTTGTAACTTGTGTCACTTTGTCACTTTGAGACGTCATAACTTAGAAAGTTGCACATGTTGCAAACTTTGAAACATGAGAACGGTACACACTTGATCACTTTTGCAAACTTTGAGATCGGCACACACACACGCACACACTTGATCACTTGGCAAACTGTGAGAATATCACACACTTTCATGTTCAATGTATCTCTCTTGAGCCGTGAGATTAGTCAGTCTCTGAAAAACTAGATATTCCATGATTTCATAGCCAAGTCTATATAGTCTATGCAGAGTAATCTCCCTTTCTTTCACCTATACAGTCTATACAGAGTGATGTTTCACCTATAAAGTCTATGCACAGTTATCTATCCTTTGTTTCACCTATACAGTCTATACATAGTAATCTCCCTTTTGTCCTCGTACAGAGTGATCTTTCTTTTGTCCCATTTATACAGTCTATACAGAGTGATCTCCCTTTGTTCAACCTATAGAGTTTATACACAGTGATCTTCCAGAAAAGAAGGCATGAAAGAGAGGATTTCGAAGTCCAAATTCCACCGGACTAATACTTGATAAACCAATGCCAATCACATATTGTAGTTCATTTGATGTATACAGTATAATAAATTGTTGAAATCTGAATTGCTCTTATATAATGTTTCATGAAATCATTACATTTTCAAAAAGGTACAAGTTTGAATCGTTTATAGCCATAAAGAAAACATTTATGAAACATTTGAAGTAAATATTTTTAGAAAACATTTCCATAATATTTTACATGCTATATTTTATAACATTATCAGAATGTTTGAGAAAATAGTGTATGAAATATTTCAAGCAATACATTGTAAAATGCTTCGATATCATTCAAAATATTTCCAAACATTCCTAATAACATGTTTATAAAACGTTCAAAAATGGGTTTCTGAGAATGTTTTAAAAACGTTTTCAAAACCTTGAAAAATAATGTTATCGAAACATTTTTAGAAAATGTTTTCAAAACCAAATTTTGGAAACATTTACATAATGTGGAAGAATATAGTTCAAAAGTAATTTATGTTAAAAATCCCAATTGAAATGCAGAAAAAAGACCCTCAGGAAGGGTTCAATGGGGGATAAAACTAACATTAACCAATTTTTTTATTTATTGCTTTGCTTACTGGGAGTTTTCTGAGCAATGCCCAAGGTATGGGATGTAGAGGCAGGCAGAAACTCTCATATGCACTATGCCACAATTGTCCTAGACCCTCAGAAAGGGGCCAAAGGGGGTAAAACTGACATTTTGGGACCAAATTCTTTATTGAGTGCTGTGCTTACTGGGAGTTTCTGAGCAATACCTATAGTATGGGCCCACCTCTACCTCCCATGATGCATGATTTGCAATGAAGCTGTAATTATCCAGCTTTGATACCATGTAGCTTATATAAATATTTTCGTCTTTCACTTGATAAAGGCCAAGTGGCTGACAATTTATGAATTTGGAGTCCGTTTAATGTTTTTTCACATAATGATAATTCTTTTTAGTGGACAGTGAATTTTATTTAATGTCTTTTAACATAGATGTTATGTTCGAATTCTTCCAGAATGAAGTAGACTCCGTTGATGTGTATGATATTAGCAACATAAACGGCAGTCCCATAGGAACACAGGGTGATTGTACTGATGGAGGTAGCCACTATCAAGGGACGATTCATCTCTTGTTTTTAGATGAACCTGAACTTGTTGGAAAGTCATTCAGATTAAAAATAGCCAACATAAACAATAGCATGACTGTAACATCACGAGGAACATTTACATTTCCAGGTATATTTATTGGTAAAACAATGAACAGCGAATGTCAGATTAAATTTGAAATCAATACAAATATTAATAAAAAAAAATACAATAATCATTTTCTCACTTTTTTCGCTCACTTCGGGGTCCCTGAGATTATTCTCTACCCCTTATTTCAGAAATTGTCAATCATCTCAAAAAGCATTGAGATCCCTACCCCTAAGCCATATATCCCCACGCCTTTATTAAAGAATATTCAATTATCTAAAATAAAATATAATTCAGACCCCTCACCTAGACCATATATTTTTATTACCCATGACAAGACGAGTTATATTGTGGTATTTTAGGGATCCCCAGGGTCATTCTCCACCCCGTTATTACAGAAATCTTCAATTATGTAAAAAAAACTATTGAGATCCCCACCGCTAAACCATATATATTTCTTATTACCTATGACAAGACAAGTTTCAGGGTCAAATTCCTGGGTATCCCCAGGGCCATTCCCCACCTCCTTATTTTATTAAATTTAAATCATCTGAAAAATTCATGTGAGCCTTACCACTTAAAATGTTTTCATCCCCCTCATGGCTAGACAAATTTTTATTACAATTGTAGGATGTTATAGTAAAATTAAAGTTTCTCTGATCACCTAGATGGACTTGGTTACATGAAGAGATATGGTTGGTTTGTGCGACTTTTTAAACAGGCTTCTGTTACAATTTTTAATGTTTCTCTGATCACCTAGATGAACTTAGTTACATGAAGAGATATGGTTGGTTGGTGTGGCTTTTTTAACAGGTTGTTATAATTATACCTTTCTAGGCTTTCCTAGGCGTTATTACAGTGTTCCCACTGCTTTTTCAGAATAGGGTTTTTGTACCCCATGGGTAGCAAAAAATTGGGTATAAGGATATAAATCTCAGATACAAATACAGTAGAACTTCGATGAGTCGAACTTCAATGAGTCGAATTTCTCGTTGTATCGAACTTTTTACGAAGTCCCGATTTATTTCAGTATATATCCTTACTAAAAAATAATTTATAAATCGAACTTTCATGAGTCGAATTTCTCGGTGTGTCGAGCAAACTGGCAGTCCCATCACTGTAAAAACATCGAAAATTCATACAAATAATTCGAAGTCGAAGTTTACCTGTATACAAGATGTAAATTACCCCGTGGCGATTTTTACCCCTATCCGACTACGTTGAACAATGGACACGTGTTTATTGGTAAACACCCAGGACAGAATAAAAATAACAACATGATTTAAGTAATTAAATGTAATAAGCAGACGCTAATTGATTATTGATTGTTTGCGACTGTGTCAGACTCAAATATGCAAAATACCGGCGGTTAGGTTGGTTGTTTTCCATCCCGTACCTTGGGTCATTATAAGTTAGCGATTTGTAAAAACAAAATGAAATGGCCTGATAATATACAGTAAGCATTTTCTACTCAAACTCAAAGTTTCACTTGTAAAGAAAAAAACAGCATGAAATGAACGGTATCGGCAATTTGATGTGAAAAAAATATTTTAATGTGTAGTGACTAGTGCTGCATGATACATGTATTGACATTCGTTTTGTATTGATAATCTGTAAATTCTTGTGTCGGATGTGATTTAACACAAGGGTATAACCATGAATAGTAACTGGTTTTTAGTAAATTATTTTGATTATTTTCGTCTTTTTTGTGTTTCTCGAATAGGCGCTTGGATTATGATTTTTCCGCAGAATGTTTGGATTTATTCTCCGAGTACAAAATAAATACATTGCATCTACATTAAATAGGCCGTAAATGATTTTAGTCGATTTGATTCTAAGTCATGATCCCAGCACATATACAGTTACACAGTCACGTACAATAGAATTTTTGTATGGCATGTTGTTATGGCGATAGTGCACTGAGTAAATTTTAGATTTCTCGATCACCATTCATGAGTCGAAGTCCCGATGTTTCGAACTTTTTTAGGTGGTCCTTTGAACTTTGACTCATCGAAGTTCTACTTTACATAAAATTAAGTCAGAAGCAAAGAATCTTATTTTACTCATCTGGACCCCATTAATAGATACAAGTGTCTCTGGATCTGATAATGACTATGTTAACATCTATTTACAACTGCATATAATGGATTTAGAGTATTTAGATACTACGTGGAAATTGCATAGTCAAAATCTGTAAATATTTCAAATTATTCCTTTATCTTGGCACCCAATGTGAAGTTGAGGTATTCAGTCAAGACACTGCAAGCTGTGTCACTGAATGTGACCTTCAACTGATAAGAATCATGCAGCAGTCTTTGAAGTTCTTACAAATGCACTCAATTTAGAGGATACATTGTTTTATAAACTCTAACATTTTTTACAAAGTAAGAATATGGCACAGGGAGTTGACATCACTATAGTGTTACCATCATAATGACAATATAAATGATAACATATTGGCAACCACTACACATGTGAATGTAATGAAACTGGTGATTCACACAGGTTTTGTCATGTCTGGGAACACTGCATTAAGCCTTCTACCAAAATTGTGAAATTCATTGCAGGTCATAGTCATGTTGTGGAAATGAACACAATTGCAGGGCTCAATATTAACTTTTAAAAGAACTAGACCAGTCAGACCAGTACCAGAAAATTTTACTAGACCTGACCTCAACATCACTAGACCTGACCTTGGTTACATCATATCTATCGATATCGCTCTTCCAGAGTTTCATATCTTACTTGATTAGGGTACGCTACATCTAGAGAGTTTAGGGGTATAATGAAAACACTATATTTCAATTTTTAATAAGTGGTAAAATATTGCTCACATATTAAATTCATAAATTGTCTGACGAACTCGATGAGGGGCAGAGGATTTGTGCATATCTATGTCTCATTTTTAGCTATTGCTGCACCATTAAATGCTATTTACTGCTTTGATTTTTTAAATAACATAAAAAACAAATAAGTACAGAAACAAATTAATGAATTATTTCATGATTGAATACTCTTATAAGTAGAACTGGAATACAAGTATATTTTGTTACAGTATAAAACATACATGTCAGTTCTGAGTGGTGCAAGTAAATTATCCTCAATTTGTACATTGTATTCATGCTGAATGTTCCACTGTTTTATAATTTTATCAAGAACAAAATAAAACCTGAATAGACAGTTAGCTTGAATGCTTTGACAATTTTTTTTATAGAAGTGAAGAAACAAGTAAGTATATAAGTTCAAAATTTTCTTTTAGGCCTTATTATTGTAAAATAAATTCTGATTGCGGTTCTGCCCTTTGATTTCTTTGATACACCCTCCTCTCTAGTTATGCCTCCACTACTATAAAGAAGCTGTTGTCAGTCACTCAGTGTAAACAGATATTGATTATTGATAGTTATTGGAAGTTGATCTGCTTTTTTAGAGATATCGTGACTCAATTCAAACAAACTATCAAAACGAAACGTACCATTTTATATGCCCGGTTAAATTAAAATATGCCTAGGCTAGTGAAGCTGCACACACTTGTGATTTTATGACCGATGCTTTCAGACCATCCCTACTGAGCAAACCTCTATTCAGAACACCATTAACCATAAAAATAGAATGATCTGCAAACCTCAGATGTCTATACCTTGAAGATATCAAAGACAAAGCCCTATTTAAAACTAAAGCCTTCTTATTGATCCTTGAAATATAACCTGACCTTACTAAAATATTCTTGATCCTATTGTCACACCTAGGCAGAACAGCAGATATCACAACAGTAACCCCTGGGTCGACCTGCCAAACCCTCTCTACCAAATCTTTATATGCTTTATTCTAAAACTACTCCTTGATATCACAGTAACATCATCTACCTTATCAAGATTCCCCTGAAAATACTTAGTTTGGGAATGCCCAACAATCAGTGTAGCCATACTCAATGTAATACTTAGCAACACCTGACAAAACCTTACACTAAACTAATATCAACACCACCTAACTCACATTAGATTTATCTCGTATGATTTGATTTGATTTTTTGTTTTACGCCATACTCAACAATCTTTCAGTCATATAATGGCGTCCAGTTTTTATTGGTGGAGGAGAAACCTTCCGCAAGAAAACTGGCAAACTTATCTCAACACAACTTAAGTTAACTAGACTTATCCTAGCAACACCTAACTCAAACTCACACTAGACTTATCTCAACACCACCTTACTTAATCCTTACTTATTTTACACACTTACAACAATCTTCAACTAAAAAGATAAAAAAGCAAATTATTATCAAAATGAAAACTATTTAAAGTTAATAAACAATATACATGTAAAAGGCAATAAATATTGAACTTATCTGGATTACACTGGTTTCTACAGCAAAAGCACTTTTGGTAGCACTGTCAATTGTCTGATCAGAGTTCTGATAGAACATGAGGATTTACACTTCTTTGGGACAATTTTTCTCTACCTTCATGATTACATCTCATGTAAAGTATTCATGAAATAATTGTGTGAGAACTTCTCCAGTTAAGACAGCTCAACATCTTATTCTTAAAACAAATTATCAACAAATAGAAATTGAGATTTGTGAGTATGTATTCACATATTCACATAGATAGACAGACAGATGGTGGTTTACTTTCTACTGGTGTTATATCACCCATCTTACTATAATAAGTGAGTTTCATTATCTCTTTCACCCTGACTGGTTGTTTAGACCACATCCTCAATTTAATATCTAATCTTTCTCGTTTAATGGCGATATCTCTTGTTTTAAAACCTCTTACCTCTTTTATTGTATCATCTATTTCCACTTTACTAATTTCTTCCTCTAAATTTCCATTCTTCAACAAGGCCTTAAAACCTCACTCTTTATATACTCATATATATAGCCTTCATATTGTTGATTGCCGGAATAGTCCTCATAATCTATTGAGTGAAATATTTTTTCACATTTTTCATGACGTCACTATATCTTAAAAATATAATTACAATCAACTTACAAAACGATTTTAATAAAGTTGGGAAGCATTTGTTTAGAAATCACTGTACAACTTACAAATCTTCCATAATGATCTTCACTATAAAATCTTAAATGATCCCTCACAACATGCTCAAATTTAACCATATCACCATTGTATAAATCACTCCAAAAATCGATACCATCCTCTTTATACCTCCCACCTTCAAAGTAACCACTAAAATGTGTTTGGGGGTTAAACTATTTACTGTTATCCAATCTATATTTTAATCAAAAGAAGACGTAGGTTTTTTCTCATACAATGGGTAATTGTGCGATTTTTCATTAAGTTGTAGCCAAGAATCTTGTTGTTTAAGGAGAATGAGCCAATTTCTAGAACCATCCCATGTTTCTCGAGGCCATTGAGTTATATAGAAGCCACACATCATTGTTGGTAAGATCCAAATCTTTTATTTTGGAAAGAGGTAATTCTGAAAAAATCTTTAACCTCAATTCAGAAGGTAAATTTTTATATAAATTCTCCATCAATCTTTGTTTCTTATATAAGATATTTTTTTCTTTAAATCATTTTTTCAAAACTTATGAAATAATATTAATTTCATATCTATTTCTCCATAATTTACCATTAAAATACGTAATAACTGGTGGTGAACGATCTAAAAAATGTGATGCTTTATAAATTGATGGAAACTCAAATTGTTCACCCGATTGAATATCTTTTATTTTTACGCATCTCGGATTGGATCTTATACTTGCTAATATAGCAAGGGTTTCAAGATCAAGATTTTTCTACACATTTTTTTCTTATTAATGGCACTTTGGGTTCAGAAATTAGTCTTTTTTCTTTAAGCAACTCTATTAATTGTTTTTACTGTAATACGAATATCCTCTTATTTTGTTTATATAGAGAATTTCTTTTAATTCAGCTGATGTTAACATTTTTATTTATTATTTTATTTTCTTAAGGACTTTTCATTTTTTCTCCCTACTTTCAAGGTAAAATTTTATCGGATTTATAAATCATTTACAAGATTGTCCCCAATCGTTTACACTCCTCCTTAAAAACCAAATCAACAATATCGTTATGACTTATTATTCCGTTATTCTATTTTAGAAATTTTTTTACAACTGTTTGTCTAAACTTCTGCCCATCACAATTATTACACAATAAATATTTCGCTGTCATTCGATGTCTGCATAAGAGACAGAACCTCATTTTAGCTGAGTCATTATTTATTATATAGCGGTGTTGATTACAATGTAAGCTGTTTGTCATAGCAATTCTAGGACATGGAAAAGATCGTTTCATACGAGGCATAGAACATAATCTAGTATAATTCATTTCTTTTTATTACTATGTTAATTTTTTTCTTTAAATCATTTTATTATGTCATAAATGGACGACTAATATATAGAAGTAGGCTCGCCTTAAGCTGCCTCTACCGCGAGGTCGTAGAGGTTGAAAGGTCATTCATTTTGTATAAAAAAAATTTTTGAATTTTGAAATAGAACGCCATTTTTGTGCGATTTACGATTTTTGACTACGAAATAGCGAAGTGAGACAGAATCCCCATATCCTTATACACATACTCAAGGTCCTCTACCAGGTTTGCGTTTTCAGCCAGATTAGCTCAGGTTTTAATCCAGGGTGGTGTCAAATATGTACCTCTATTTTTATTTAATATCTTCTTCAATAGAAGCTTGAATGAAAAACTAATTAAATAATTGATTTGACCTATCTACATGGTTTCATGTACCAGAAATCACGTTTGCATATTTTTATTATTCATGAAGCCTCAGTTAATGCGAGTAAACGGTGCTCGCATTTGTCAGCTAATCAGATCGGGAATTCTTAACAATTTCAGAAATGGGTTAGATAAACGGACTTCGCGATAATTTCCATTGCCCATCACAACTACTGTGATTGGATAAATTGAACACACTTACTCCTTTATAGATATTCATTAGCTACAACTGATTTCGGGTACATGAAACCAGGGTTAGGCAAGTGCATAGCGATTCTGGACCGTAGTTTTATGACAATGAGGGTGCCCATCTATATAAACATTTATGCACATATGGAGGTTCTAAATTTCTTTGTTTTAGAAACCAAAATCAAATGGCCAAAAACTCAAAAATTTGTAATGGCTCCTTTACCGTATGTCCATATAAACTAGCGGGTTGGAGGAGTCTCGTCAACCCTTTCTTGACCTGGACACGTACTTATTTTAGATAATAAAGCATATAACGACATTAAATTTACACTGACAAGAGAAGTCATTGTTACTTGTTATCTTACCTACAAATATCCAGTGGGGAATAAAAAGTTTTTCTATTAAAGATTGTCATGACTGGAAATTGAGTAGAATCCTCTGCAAAATACTTAAAGGTTAATCCGCCCGCTACGCTCTATGAATCAGACAATACCTCTGTCAGTGAAGTAATTCTGAAGCCAATTCATTTCCACAAATAGTTGTAGACATTTAAATGCCAAATGGCATTATGCTAATTACCTAGTTGGTATGTACATAATAATTCTATAATCGAACAGGCGATGGGCATGAGTGAGTTAATTGATGGGCGCGAGTCAGCTAAAATATGGGTTCGAGTCAACAAATTCACTTTGGTACGAGATGTGATGGGTATGAGATGACCATAACCCATATGTTGAGGTTGCATTGAATATTACAAAACTCCGTTTGTATTTGTTGTTGTTACGAGTAAAAATCATTTTTTGATCTTCAAACTCAAATTACTCTTTTTCAAAACTGCATATGGGATTTTGATGAAATTTTGCAGGAATCAAGTACTCAAGGTCTTTTACCAAGTTTGTGTTTTTTGTCCCCTAACTTTACTGTTGACTAAATTGACGCGGGAAACAGATCTTTCAATATATTACATTTATGCCTTAACCTTGTTATGTTAATATTACCTTTTTTATTTGCTACATGAAAATATAGTGGCACCTTATTTACATTTCTACTATTTATGAGGGTATGTTTAATTGTTTAAGTGTTGAATCATGTCTTAATTGAATATTTAGAGAATCCCATCATTTTATTTTAGACGGAAAGAAAGATTCTAATGTACTATTAAGTCTGAAACAGGGTAATATATAATCATTGTTATTATGTAGATTCTCCGAAATAGCAAAATAATGTATTTAAAATAAAACTAGGGGCTAAATAATTATGTATCGTATAAAACAAATTGAACTTTCGACGTTTCCTCCTTTCTGCCAAGGGTTCCCACCCCGTTTCAAAATAAAGAGTATTGCAGCTGGCGTACAATGGCAATCCAATAACAACTCTTGTCGCTTCAATTTGCACTTTTTCATGTTTATCACAGTCAAGTGAAGTGCAGCCGTCCCATACTTCACATGCATATACCACTGTGGGAAGTATAAAAGTACATGTATTGTAAATCTTTGACAAAGTAGATCTACTTAAAACATATTTGAATTTTCGTAATACATTAATTTCTTGAATGCACAGTTGCGCACAGATACGGGACGACCACCTATCACTAGACAAAAACGTCAATCCTAAATGTTTATGTTCCCTGGTAATCTGTAATGTCTAGTGCTAATACTTTCTAAGATAATGCCCTAATTCAAATTTTCTTAACATGGTCATTCAACTGTGAAATGTAGGTCAGATGTCAAATCTGTGAACAACAAACTAATAAGCGTCACCAGACGCTTCATCTGTGTAAGATTAGCAAGTCTAGATTTTATGCCTTCCAAGATAATACCCAAATCAAATCTTCTTAATGTGGTCATTCAACTGTTAAATGTAGGTCAGATGCCAAATCTTCAAACTGCAAGGTATTGCGCATTACCAGATGCATCATCAGTGAAAAATTGAAGAAGTCTAGCCTTTCTACTTTCCAAGATAATGCTGAAATCAAACCTAATCTTTTTAACATGATCACTGAACCATAAAACTTTTCAAGTGATCATTCAGATGTGGGTCATAGGTCATATGCAGCATCTGCAACACGCATTCTGATCATCATAACTATATGTATCATGTTTACATGGTCTGTCATTCCAACACTTCTGGTTATCAATAAAAAAAATCAGTGTGGATGCCAACGGTATAGTATAAGCTCCCCTTCACCTTGTGAGGTGAGCTAAAAATATCTCCTGAATTATTCATTCTATATTTAGCCAGGGCACCCATGTTTGGTCCTGGACCCTTTTCACCAACCAACGTTATGAGGCTTTACATGGTTATACTTCCTGCCAAGTTTGGTTCATATTGGTCCATTGAGATGCTGCCTTCCAAATCTGACGAAAACACTTAAAGAAGAATTTTACATTTTGGCCCTTTTAACCCCTTATGTGACCTCAAGAGGCAAAGCCAAGTTTTTTTTTATACAAAAATAGATTGAATTCACTAAGGGATACTATCTTCCAATTTGTTTGAAATCTTACAAAATTGATTTTTTACCAATTTCAGCGCCCTCTTGTGGGTCCCATTTATGTAGCTCATCCCCTGTAGAGCATCAATACTAAATATGAATACAACCCATGCACTGGTTCATGAGAAGATTTTTTTAAGAAGTTCACAATTTTAACACTTTTTTGCCCCTTATGATGCCCCAAGGGGAGATAACCCCATAGGTTTCACAAAACCTATATTTATGTATAAATCTATGCTTGTAAATGATTCTCATGGGAATACTACCTGCCAAATTTGGTTGAAATCGGCCCAATTATTTTTTTAGAAGTTTAAATGAAAAGTTTACAGACGATTGATGACTAACAATGTACTAGAGGCCATGACAATAGCTCACTTGGTTTTTTCATGGATTGAAAAGGGAAATTCTGAATAACCTGAATCTAATTTTTGTCGAAACACTGGGTTTAATTGGAGAATTTTATATGTCCCAGCGTTTCCACAGAAATTATCCTGAATCTTACTTTGTAATGGTTACAACAAACCATTACCAACAGCATGACCCAAGAACTTAAGTTTCTGATAGCCATAGCTACACTTCTTCATTTCTGCTGCCAGGTTAGCGGTCTTTAGCCCATAAAGGCCTTTTAATATGTGCATATTTCCCATGCCAGTCATTCGCATGGACTTAACAACTTAATCTACATTCATTGTTCAAAATACTCCTAACATTATCGTCTGCTCAACGTTTATGATTTAAATCTAGAAATAAACAATTTACACTGAAAGTGATAGAAGCTGTCACAACAATGATTTTTGTCCCATGACATATAAACGATATGATAAATTATGTGTTCAAATACATTATTAAACAGGTGAAACCTTAAAAGATCAGACTGCATAGTAAAATCCAAATAAGCTGGCGGGGTGAGTCTTGTAAACCAATTCTTGACCTGGACGAGTTTAAATTTTAGGTAATAAAGCATTGTCACAATACATAAGAGAGTATCCAGTGAAGAATAAAACTTTTTCCTGTGCAGCTTGTCATAACAGAAAAGTTAGTAGAATCATCCGTATGATAATCAAAAGGTTATTACGCCCCGTCATCTTATGTGAATCGGACAATATTTACATCTGCAAAAAAAAAAAATAATAAATAAAATAAATAAACATGAGTGTTTTGAATGAAAAAGAAAATCTCACCTTCACGGTAAGAATCTTGGGCTCGTTTTACAAAAGGCCTAAATCCTAAGTCTTAGTCCTAATTGTCATGGGACTGACCAATCAGTGATGCATTGCCATGGTATTTAGGATTAAAAGTAAGGATTTGGGACTGTACAACCTTTCATAAAACGGGTCCCTGAAACCCTCGGATTGGCCACCCAATTGAACACTCGGATGGATATCGGTATTTCATTATATTTTATAATATTCTAATAATCTTGCACAAGTTTGCGTTTGTCCCCTTAATGACTAAGCTTCGCCCTATATTAAATTTGTTGAATATTTCGTTTCTTGAGCAGAATTCCTAAACTACTGGGTGGATTTGGAACCATACTTCACGCAAATGATCTCCATGTACCCTAGATGTTCCTTTTTGGGTACCAGAAGCGATTTTGAACTTATTTCTGGAAACTAGGTCCCTGGCATTGAAAAATAGTTTTCGCAGCACTCCTAATCTACTGGGAAGATTAAAACTGTACTTCATACAAATGATCACCATGTACCCTAGATGTGCCTTTTCTTTTGGGGTATCGGATCTAGTCTGACCTGATGTCTGGAAAGTAGGTCACGGTCAGTGAAAAAAGTTATTTCTAGAGCAGAATTCCTAAATTGCTTGATAGATTGGAATCATACTTTTGGGGCTATAAGATCGGTGTGACCTACTTTTTGGAAAGAAGGTCACAGTCACTGAAAATCGTTCCGGAGCAGAATACATAAACTGCTGAGTGGATTCGAACTATACTTCACTCAAATTGTCACCATGCACTCTAGATTTGCCTTCTGTGTTACCAGAGTTGATCTAACCTACTTTCTGGGAAGTAGGTCACGGTGACTGAAAATCATTTTCAGTGCAGAATTCCCAAACTGCTGGGTGGTTTGGCACCTTACCTCACACAAATAATCCCCATTTACCCTAGATGTGTCCTTTTGGAGTATTTGGATCAGTGTGACTTATTTCCTTGAATGTTTGTCACGTTCACTGAAACTCGCTTTCCGAGGCCAAACTCACAAACTATGTAGATTGGAACCATACTGCACACAAATTATTCCCATGTGCCTTTTTGGGTAATTGGGTTAGTGTAACATCTTCCCTTTCTAAATGTTCATAATTATATGTCATGGCAGGCGAGACCTATAGCTCCTTGGAGTTCTATTGTTATATTCTCATGATTCAAAGCAAAGATAATTATCTTAATTTTAGTCGAGAAAAAAATTGTAAGGAGCTGATGATGTAATTCTGGTGTTCAATGCATAGGTTTACCAAGGTAAAGTGGCACACCCTGGTTCAGTTAAAAGCCAAAACAATACGGTCTACTTTCCAAAAATAGGTTGTACAGGTAAACATATTGCCTTGCACAGACTCTATGCATTGCTGAAGCTCTAATATTTTTGTGACAACAAGTAGCTTGCCACCCCTGTTATGTTTTAATTTAGACTCGTTGTGTTTGTAAATATGTGCCAATTTACCTTGGTAGACCTATACATTATACACTGATTTTTCATTGCTCAGGTTCATATTGCAATTTTTATACAGATTTTCTTTTAGTCAGCCGGACTAGCTGAAGTACAACCTTAATTAGTCTGCTGCAAAAGTTACTAGTCTCGGAGTGGCGGACTAGTGCTAATTTCGAACCATGATTAGTGATTCAAAGTCATAGGAGATGCTTATTTAGTTTTCTCTCATTGATGTGCTTTTGATTTTTCATGTATTCATGACACAATATCATTTGTGAAAATGCATGTATGATTAGAAAGATTTTAAAGTTCCTTATTTACCTTCAATTTCTTTTTACAGCACCATTAAACTTGACTGGTTCATCAGAGTACGCCATTTTGAATACTGCATTCACTTGGAGATGTACCATACCTTCAACTTCAGTGTATATAAAATGGTTCAGGAACAAGACAGAGTTAGGCCGTTTTAATGTACTTTCCAATGGGACATGTAATAAGGTATCTCCCAATGAAGCTTATCAGTACGACTGTCAACAACAGACATTTACACTGACTATACCAGCATCAGTACTAACACAAAATGAACAAGGATCACTATGGAGATGTAAGGATGCCTTCAGTGAATTAAATGGAAGTCGATATGGAAAACTCAACATCACAGGTAAGACTATTATCACTATTGCAGTTTTAAATCAATATATCTGACAAACTTAAAAGTTTTAAGTGTGTATTGTGTACCCAATGTACCAGTTCATTATTCAATTTCTGTAGAAAGAAATAGTATTAGTTACATGAATGGTAAATGTAATTAACAATACCAAAGTAATCATTTTTACAAAACAGGTAAAACTATATTCTCAACACAGTCGTTTCTGCCATTAGACTTCATAAGGTGAATTTGTAAAATTATCTGGTTTGAGTGATTATGAAACATATTTCATTATTCACATATAAATTTGTGCACTACATGCATGATTTCCCTGTTGTTTCACAATCGTGCTTCGTGTCTTGCTTTCCAGACTTCGTAACGGCAAGACAAAATTATTTAAGTACATACTCAAATTTTGATTACCATACTCAACCTACGTTGAATACATGTGTGATGCTTTTTCCGATGGTGTCAAACTTTGTATTTAGCTCCAACGTTAAGTTTTGGTTATCTGTGTCATATATGATATGTGTCCACCATATAGTAAGTATCTGGATACTGAAATTGACCATATAATAAGTATCCCCAAGACACTCAGTATAGGACAGACATATTTTTGGCACGATTGTTAAACAAAGTCTGTGTGTCTGTCTGTCTGCATCAACAATTTGCAATTTAGTTTAGCTGTTGCGTTTAGGTACATTGTGGGAAGATCATAGATGATTCACATGTAGATAGACCTTGATGAAAGCTATCCATCACACCCTTTGTATTGAATTTTGAAGGAGGATAACAGAAGTAATTAGGGGTCGCGATTGGATAAATTTACGTATCCACTATAGGAACCTATAGTGAATTTTTAATATTTCATTATAAATTGAAAATAGTACACTTTAAAACAATTTAACAATATTTACTTGTTGAATTTTGGAGCTGGATCAAAGTAATAATGGGGTAGACTATCAGCGTCAACAATTTAATTGGTTTAACTCTTGCGTTTAGGTCCATTGTTGAAGACCGTAGATGATATCTCTTTGACACTTCACCTGTAGATTGACCTTGATAAGAACTATCCGTCATAATCTTTGTTTTTGAATTTTGGTGGGTGGATCAAAGTAATTAAGTGATGGGGGTAGGGATCAGCATTTTGGTTGAAGCAAATTCTCAGCAATGGATAAAAATACAGACCTCAAACTTGGTCTGTAGGTTACCTGTGAGAAGTGCAGTCGAATTGGGGGAATGTGGTAATAGGTTTGGGGATCAACATTTTGATTAAAGTTTTGGTTGAAGGTCATTCTCAGCAATTGATAGAGGTACAAACTTCATACTTGGCCTGTAGGTTATCTGTGACAGTTGCAATTGAATTATGCGGGTTTGAATTTTGAGTGTGGATTAAAGTAATAATGGGGGTGAGGATCAACATTTTGGTTAAAGTTGTGGTAGAAGGAAACTCTCAGCAATTGATACAGGTTCAGACTTTATACTAGGCCCATAGGTTACCTGGGACAAGTGCAATTGAATTATGTGGATTTGAATTTAGAGGGTGGATCAAAGTATTAATGGGGGTGGGGATCAAACTTTTGCTAAAATTTTGGTTGAGGAAAGCTTTTGGCACAGCGCTCTACAATGCGACCAAATCACTCGCAACTGCGACCATTTTTTAGATTTTGGCGAGTGTTCATCCTCATTCAGTCGCCACATTGCGACCACTTTTTCCCACGAGCCGGAAATCAAAAGTTTGTCCGTTTTCACTGTGAAATTACATTATTGAAATCATGGTCTGTTATGCGCTTTATAACAACCAATTTGGTTAACTAGAGCATCTAACTCACGTGCATTACTGTATAAAAACACGTTGTATCGCTCTCATGTATTCGACTAGAAATTTTCCTAACCAGCACACGATGACATTTTCTTTTCTCGGTCGATTTCAACAGAAGCATCATTAGACACTACAAAGTTAAAACGATCTTGGTTAAAGGGATACTGGAACCGAGTTATGGCTAGTGTTCGACTAGGCCGAACTTTCTGCCCCAATTTCGATTTTAATTTAAGCGATTTTTAAGTGCTAAAGTCAGGGCAGAAAGTTCGGCCTACCTAGTGTTCGACGAGTTGAGGGCAGGCAGACCACAGCCTTATTCCTTTGGGGATTCTATCGTGGCCGTTTTATCGTGGGGCAACACAATAAAACGGCCGCTACAGAATCCCCAAAGGGATTAACCACAGTAGGAACTGGATATTTTATCTGTAAATTAAAATCGAGAGTCAAACATCCGATTGACGGACAAACACCTATAAATTAAAGAACTTTATAGGTGTTTGTCTGCGGGGGTACCGATCAGGCCACGGGTGTTGGACTCTAGATTTTAACTTACAGACAAAACTTACAATTCTTGAGGGCAGTCTGTTTTGTGAATTCTGTCGAAAAGAAACTGGCGCTAAAAATTAAAAAAAAAGTTTAAGGTTGCCTCAATATTAGAGCAACAAAAATATAGGCATATAAACACTCCTGGATTGAAAAGGTCAACATGCAGTTAATAACCTTGTTTTAAATGGATTGAAACAATAAAATGTTACATCAACTTTTGAAATTAATATTTTATTTCATTTCTGTATTTTCATCCAGTGGATTTTTATAGAAACATATATATAATGGCGAGTAAAAGTTTCGGGCTGGCTAGTAAAATTTCTGGTTCACTGGCCAAATGAAAAGTGAATTTTTTTAGTGTTGTAGAGCCCTGTGGCACTGAATACAATGAATGGTACAGATGTCATACTTGGACAGTAGGTTAACTGTTATAAGTGCAATATAACTATATGGGTTTTAATTTTCGGGATCGACGTAGTAAAGAGAGTGGGGATCAACATTTTGGTTAAAGTTTCAAGTTGAAACAAATTCTTGGTAATGGATAGAGGTACAGACTGTATACTTGACCTGTAGGTTACCCTTGGAAAGTGTAGTTAAATTATGTGGGTTTTAGTTTTCAGGATGGATCAAAGTGGTGATGAGGGTCGGCAATGAATAGATGTACAGACTTCATACTTGACCCTTAGGTTACATGTGACAAGTGGAATTTATTTATGTGTGTTTGAATTTATAAGTGGATCAAAACAGTAATGGGGTGGGGATCAACATTTTGGTTAAAGTTTTGGTTGAAGGAAATTCTCGGTAATTGATATAGGCAAACGCTTCTCACTTGGCCGTAGGTTACCTGGGACAAGTGCAATTGAATTATGTGGGTTTGATTTTTGGGTGTGGATCAAAGTAGTAATGGGGTGGGGATCAACATTTTGGTTAAAGTTTCAAGTTGAAACAAAGTCGTGGCAATGGATAGAGTTACAGACTTCATATTTGGCCTTTAGTTTACCTGTGTCAAGCACAGTTAAAGTATGTGGATTTCAATTTTGGGTGTGGATCAAAGTGCTAATTGGGGTTTGCAATGGATAGATGTACAGACTTCATACTTGCCTTTAGGTTACATGTGACAAGTGGAATTGAATTATGTGGGTTTGAATTTTGGAACTGGAAGTTTTTGTTGAAGGAAATTCTCAGCAATTGATAGAGGTACAGACTTCATACTTGGCTATTAGGTTACCTGTTACAAGTGCATTTTAATGATATGGGTTTGAATTTTGGAAGTGGATCAAAGTAGTAATGGGGGTGGGGATCAACATTTTGGTTTACGTTTTGGTTGAAGGAAATTCTCAGCAATTGATAGAGGTACAGATGTCATACTTGGCCAGTTGGTTACCTGTAAAATGTAATTAATACCTCACCGGAGGCAGACGGAGGCTCTCAATTTGTAGATGGTGTAAATGTAGAATGTTTCCACAGATTCTGAAAACAAGATATAATCATTAAATGTGTAAACAAGTAATAGTTGGGACCAAATTATTTAATTGGATTAAAGACAATATCGGAATACTCACAATACGAAATAGACAGATTAGACTGTGTTGTAAAAAATGTATAGGATATCATACATAAAGTATAACACATTTTTATTAATTAAATGTTTCATTGCAATAACTCTTAATATGCTCAATGTTCATATAATATTTATTATAACTTTTATTCATTATCATGATGAAATAATATTATAAATTTTACTGTCAATGAATTATGTTCAAGTGACTTTAATCCTTTTATAGTGTTAAAATGTGATGGGAACCATAACACAGTATCTACTTTTTAAGAGGGATATCTGTTGAAAATTCGTATATCTATATATATATTTACCGATTGTTAAGTAAAACTATATATACATGTATATATATGTAGCTTTATATATCGCTAAAATTTCTATTGTAATGTTGTAAATATTGAATTTACTTTTTGTATTTACACCCATCCTGTAAATTCAAATTTACAACATGAACTATAAAAGATAATTCAGTTTAAGTAACATATACATTGTATAATGCATTATAAAAAATTGTTTTTATACATATTATCTCACTGAAATATTTAAGAGAGAATGTCATCAGACATCAAGCATTAGGTAGAAAGTGAATTTTTTTTTTTTTCAAAATTGTACTTAAATGTTTATTTACATCATAAATAATGGTAAAAAAATTAAAAATAAGATTTTCACCAAAGTCATAACCTAGTATCCAAGCAAAATGGATTTCCTTAGTTACAGCGTAAATTTAGTACCTTGAAAATAGCAAAAACTCAAATATTTAAGATAACTAAAATTTCAAAATACTAATAAGAATATACCAGATATTGTTGAATACTAATAATGGACACTTCCCTTAATCATTTGATGTATGACAACTGATTATTTACTATTCCTACATTGTTGCTATGGAAACGGGAATATAGGACTGAATTCAGATTGAGAAAATGTCAAAATATGACATAATTTCAATATCCTTCAAATGTAATCTACATCTATTAGTGGAACGCTGCATACTATTTTCTGTTTATTACATGTCTGTAGGTTCAATCAAAAAAAAAATTTGGCTGGCAACATAGATATAAAGCTGGTAGACCATTTCAAATTTCCCCAATTTTTAGCATTTGGGGTCACATTTTCACCATTTTTTCATTCAATAAACAACACAAGGCATCAATGCACTGTAATAAATTTATATACAACTTTAATCATGAGACATATTGACAGAATAAAAATACAAAATGTTTAAAGTATCAATTAATATTGACCTCGGTATCCAAGGAGACGTCCTTAAGGTTCATGGATATAATGGGGGAGATAACTCTTCACACACAATGATTTTAACATTGTCAGATTTTGCTGAAATTGGTATTCAAAGGTAAATTCATGATAGATTTTCATGAAAAATGGCTTATAGAGGTATACTAATATAAAACATTCAATGGTAGATGTTATGGAGGTGTTGGTTGTCATGATAACATAATAAAAGCCTGTGATTGGTCAAATTTTGATATTATTGGAATTTGCTGAAAAATAGTAATATGGGGTTTTTTGGTATTACAAATTTAATGGCAGATGTTATAAAAATGTCAGTTGCCATGATAACAAAATAAAGGCCACTAAATGGTCAAAACTGAGCTATTTTCAGAAATTGTTGAAAATTGGTATACACTGGTATTTTGACATTGCGAATTCAATGGTACATGTAAGTGTTTCGAAAGCAATGATTGCTATGTCAAAACAATAAAGGCAAGAGTACTGCAAACGACACATAATACGCTTGCAATGCAGTTTATTTGCAGGATGTGAAAGAGGAATATTAGTTGCGTTGAGTTTATTACCTGATTATGATATATAGATATAAGAGTATGCATGGAGATGCATAATGAAATGATGAAATGGAAGAATAATAATTGGTGACTGAGATCTGTAAGGACTTGATGTCATCTGTTTTGACTATTTAAGAATAAAAGTTATCATTACAAGGAATGGTATTGTTGCTCAATAAACACATTCCTGGTAAAGTATCCGTGATGCAACTTCTCATGATAATGTAAGTGGATGATAGACCTCTGATTGCATCTACAGTACTAGCTCACTGAAGACGCAACACCCCACTCCATTACATTATTCTGACACTGAGCACAAGAGTTGTTCTCTTATCCTTTAAATACTGAGCGTCTGGTAAGAAGTGAAAACATGGCATGACCCAGCTGGGGATCAAGCCTGGACATTCTACTCAAGGGGTGGACACTCTACCATTACACCAAAGAGGGAGTTACCTTTATAGTGTAAATTAGACACACTAACAATGGTTGTCTGCATTAGAAATCCTACACAGTGCGTAAAGCTATATGAAATTTTTAAAAATAGTAACAGTGACCAACATTCACAAACAATGACATTGAAAAGTTGATTTGTCTCAAGAATATGTTTCAAGGAACAATTATGTGAAGTTTTATCAAAATTCATTCATTAAATTACTCAAAAAGCATCTGACGAACAAAGACACATATTTCTAGAAAAAAAAGTAACAGTGACCTACATTCACAAACCATGACCTTGAAGTCGCCTTGTCTCATAAACCAGCTGCAAGGAACAAAAGTTTAAAGTTTAAATAAAATGTTTTCTGTAAAAGCTCCAAACAAGCTAAATGCTGACAAAGTTATATATAGAGATGCTAGTTTTCCGGATTTTCCTGGAATTCCGGATTTTTAATTCCCATCCCCATACATTCCGGATTTGATTACTATTCCGTTATTTAGTGTAACCAAATTCCGGAGTTTGATTACTATTTCGTTATATTCTCTGGTTCTTTTCGGTAATTAGGCATACCACTGAGATACATTTCCGGTTCATCAGACGACTTTTGCTATCTGTTTATTCATTCGTTGATCGTAACTGAATTGACTAATCAGCATCGATGTTGCTTTGACTCATTGCTAAAACGAGGTTGACAGTTTAAAGCACATGGCATGCATGGTGTCAGAGCGAAATTTGAAAATCTAACATGAGTGTTTTTGATCGATCCGCTAATATAAAAGTGATTGACCAAGTCCAGGGATTAAGAACAAGTTGCTGGAGGAAAGGGACGTCATGGGTATCTTCATGACATGTCAGATTATGTCCGTAAATTTGAGGTAAAGGGGCAGTGTTTATGTATTGTGCGCAATGATCAAATCATTTTATATATACACCTTTTTCCTAAGCAGAACAAGCCTTCAATATATATTACATAGTGGTTGGTTTTCACCTTGCTTCAAATGAATATGAAATTTATATTGAAAGAAGCACAAAACAGTCATTTTTTTAAAGTCCTTTATTGTAGTCAAACACCAGAAAGTATGCCAGAATCAATCTCAGAGCATCTTTACTTGCAGTAGGGAGGACAGTCAAAATTTCAAACTTGTCCAAATTAATTTATTCATATATTAGATGAAAGAACATAAAAATACAAACTTATTGGTGCAAAAATTTTGAAAATTGGTTGAGCGGTTCCAAAGTTATGGTCGTTTAAAGTGCCAAAAAATGGCCGATTTCCTGCCGCTATGATTTTTACCAAATTTATGTCATTTTTGAACCAATTTTCTGCTTTAGGTGTGTTATGTAGCCATAAATAGTTTATATTAACCTACAAGTTATGCTTAAAGCTTCCTAATGAGGTATAAAACATTTGTGTATGTTTAACACAATAAATTTGACAAGATGACAAAAAAGATGAAAATCACAGTTTTTCAAGTCCTCGAAAATCTCTGTGTCAGACACCTTTTGCCTGAAAGGCCTACTTTAAGGGGCTGAAATTTTTTTTCTAAGTTTCCTATAAGTCTATAATGATAAAGATTTATTCAAACCAAAGCATACAACACAAATATCAATAAAATTGATGAATTACAGTAATAGTAAAAAATAAATTTAGTCTCAAAAATGAACGCAAGGCCAATTGTGATTTTATGCCAATTTTTAGTCAATTTTCCACAAAATTGACATATTTTTTGTTAGGAAAAATCAGAAAAAAATCATTGATTTTTTTTAATGGTAGATTCATTAAGAGAATTATTTTTTCAAGCTTATGATATGGTTTTGGATACCAAAAAAAATTCTTTAAATAAAAATTTTTATTTCTTAGGTACATGTGTACTTGTCTTTTCGAGACACACTTAGGGTCCAAAATTGACATAAAACAAAACATAGATGTAAATTGTTTGAAAAATGATACTTAAAGTGTATAAGACACATTGTTCTTATAAAATAAACATTGTTTAGGGATTATTGCCATGTTTTTGTGAAGTATATGCCATAAAATGTGTAAATTTTGCAGACAAATAAAATTTTGGATTTTTTAAAAAATCCTTTTAATTTTTAGGTAAATTTTCTTATAAAATAATGAATGTATAAATATTTGACATTATATTGTTCCTTGAGCTATCACCTATCTGAAAAAACATTTATTTAAAGCTTTCTAATGACATTAAATTAATCTTAGAGCTCTTTTATTACCCCTACCCCTTAAAAATATCAGCAAAATATGCAACATATTATCTCCCTTGATGACTTGGACACAACAATAAAATTATTTTTATACAAAAAATGTAAATTTTTTAACTTCAGTGTGCTTTTACATCTTTTGAAATTATGGTTCTTTTCTATTATTGGTATTTAAGAATAAATTGTGCCCTTAAAAGTCAGGAAAACCATGTTTTTCTTCCTTTTCTGGACATTTCTAAGTAAAACAACAGTTCAAGGAATATAGTTTTATTAAAATCATACTGCCCAATCAAGGCATTGAAATGATTTATGTCATAGTTATTTTTTGTACTTTACAGGTACAAATGTATATAACTCTGTGATCTCAAAAAAACAATGTACATGTTATGCATTATGACAAGTTGTATTTCTATAGTATGTGTAAATATTCAGTTCAGCAATAATTATCTCCCATTTTAGCGAGGCACTATTTACGGAACATTTTAATCCGTTTGTGGAGTCGATGCAATAGAATATGTGCGTTTACAGAATTTGAATGATAGACAAACAGCTATTTTTTTTTACGACAAATAGATGTAGATACCAGGTAAGTTGACCACTGACAGGTACAATGTGTGCATTTGATGATTACTGCATAAAAATTACAACAAAGTCACATGGTTTTGTTTAAAAATTTATTCATAATTTTGTAGAAATGAAGAAATGTCAATATACACTTAAATTGCTCTGCTACAATAATAGAAAATGTCAGTATATACATTGTATATCAACATCAAAATATTTCAGTCATTACTAAAGTCAATTATAAATTAGAATAAATATCAATTAATGGCCTCCACCTCCCCTTACAGCCATCCATTCCTCACCATTGCATATATGAAATCAAATTTATCAAATTAACACATTTCATTGAATATATGTTATATGTTATAGCGTTATCAATTTATATAAAACAAATTAAATAATATTATAATGACTCCCTTACATTCATCTAATCTGTACAAACTAATATATAAAATATGCAAGTGATGATTAATTTAAAAGAATTTTTATTTGTTTCATTTGAGAAAATGTTTTTTTATATTACATTGAGATGTATAGTCACCTGAAATAGAAATGAGGTTTTATGTTGTTACCTAAATCAAAATATATACTTACAGGAGAATCCGCACATCACCATTTTGGTAGTCATCCAGGAGTGGCTCTTCAAATACATTACCTGGTTCATCATCATCATCATCATCATCATCATCATCATCCTCCTCATAGTCGTATACAATGGTTGATAAACCTGACCTGAAATCATGACTAGATACCTTACCTGAGTACCAAAATAACTCACCATTTTCCTCTTTCTGAAATCTGTGTTCCACACGCTTCCCAACAATAAATTCTGGGTCCAAAGGTACAATCCGTAGGTCACCATTCTTGTAGTCCTCTAAAAGTGGAAAATAATACATTGTCTCCTCTCCATCATATTTAAGCGAGTACATATACTTACCTCTTCTTACCTTGAGTTCAGTGATAAGACCATAGTACCACTTGCTGGATCCATCTGTTTCTTCTATAAGATGCTGAACTCTTTTTCCAATTAAGTCATCTGGATCTTGAATGTCTGGGACGGCTGTACTAGAAGATCCACCATCTGTTCTCTGTCGCTTCTTTGTTTTGGCTCGTCTTGTTTGCTCATCTTCAGCTAACTTCTGGAATTTGGCTTTTTCTCTCTGTAAACATAAACTTGACAGTGGATTAGAAGTTGCAGTACTTACCTTCACATTTGTTTCCTCTTCTTGGTGCTGTAAAATAAGTTTCAGATTAGATACAAGTTTATCTACAGTATGATACTTACCCGCTACCATGATGTTTAAGAGCTTACCTGTATTGACAGTACCTAATACATACCTTCTAAACATTACCTGAGTTTGCAATGCCTTGAGGGCCTTTGCAATAGGTAGAGATTCCACCTTACTGTCAATCTCCTCTGGTGTCTTCCAAAGTCCACCGTAACTTTGTAACTGGTCTGTCAGTTCCTCCTTCCGCTTCCGCTCGCGTTGCTCCTTGGCCTCCTTCTTTTCCCGTTTTGTGGCAAGTGCTGCTACGCGCTGCTCTCTAATAGATGCAACTCTCTCTATATAAAGCTGTCGTTGCTGTCTTGAATGTTCCCTGGCATCTCGTAAAACCTGCATAATTATATTAACTTGTAAGATATATATCTTGAAAAATTTATGTTGTTAATTTACAGTTACAATAACTGATCACCAAAGATTTAGTGATAAATGTTTGCTTTCAAAGTGGAAGGTCTTCAGTTTATTCACTATGCATTGATATGCGAAGTGAATATCAAAGCATTGATACTTAATACATATCCAGTAACTGTAATTGTGGCACATAAATATTCCCTTACAAAGGTATATATATATATATATATATATATATATATATATATATATATATACACACACACACAAATAAATCTTTACATTAAGTATAGAGATCACATTTATTAAGTTTGATACCTGTTCACGAGTTGCTATATTCAAATTATTCAACCAGTCTGAGGTATGGTTCTGTGTCCACATGGTGATTCCCTCTATTGCATTGGTAGTGGCTCGTGGCATGACTCTAATCAGGTTGTCCAACTCCGCAAATATTCTTTCTGGCCCTATATTGGTTTTCGGAACTGTTGCTGTGTCTGAAATAAGCTCAGAAGTCCAATTAGTACTATACTTACCTCCTTTTAAATGATCTGTCAGCTGCCTGTCACACACAACTAGAAATGAGGAAAATAAAAGTTCAAGAATTTGACACGTCAATTCATCCAGATGAACTGACGGACTTACCAGTTGCTCATAAACTCTGTCCTTCTTCACATTATCCTCTACAAACACAAACTCTTCTCCTTTCATCAGAGGGGCCGCATTCATTGAAAGTCGTCTGAAAGCGTCATAAAGGTGCTGGTAAAGGGGGGACAACTCGCTGACATGGCCTTCCTTCTCTAAAAATCTCCACATTGGTGCTGTGATCATCTTAGAGATGAGACCAAGTGCTCGTGCTCCAGCCTGAAAAGATAATATATTTAAATCTGCATTCAAAGCAGCAAAGAGTTTATTATCTGATTTATGCTCTTCTGCAAAGGACAGAAGGTCATTAAGCAGATAATAAACTCCTGCAGAATTATGAAAAAGTATATTAAATCGGTTACCTTTAAAGGAAGCTAGCGGCACTTCCTTTACCTGGCCATCTGTCTGAAGGAAATCTCTGAACTCCACTGGCTTCCCAGACTTCTCGCATCCACGGTCCTGAACAGCCTTACACACAGTCCTCACCATACGCGTTGTTCCAGATTCTCCTGCCTTGCTGTATCCACCTGGTGTGGACGGAGCACCAACTTTCTGACCAGAGTGAACAAGACTCTCCCACAAGGACAGAGTCTTGTTCGCCTGCTCAGAAAGACCTACAAGAAAATGTAAACCACAAAAGAAATAATTAATGGATACATACCTTTCTCTCTGACCTACCGACAGAGAGTCCCAGTTATCTACAACATGAGGTAAGGCCTTCTCCCTCCATTCTGACAAAAGCCTGATGAATTTCTTGTTGACGCTGGCTTGGTCGCTGACGGTATTCTTTATCTTGGCAGCAATCTGTCTCATCTCTGTGCTGTCATCACCTGTCAACTCGGCTATGATTCCCTCAAGTAGTTTCTGGTAGGCTTCAGCATCACCACATGCCATGTCACGCAAACCCATGCACATGGTCTTACCTGAAATGGAAATAGAAATCGCCCCATAATGATGACCAAACTTTGTAGTGCCATCAGGCCCTACAGTTAAATTACCTTCTGCGGAATGCAATTCCTCCTTCAAGTGGGTAATGGCAACACTTCTAGCCTCTAACAGCATGTACTTGGCAAACGTTGTACCAGGCAAACGCTGCGGAAGAAGTCCAGTCATCTTCTCCATCACGGTCCTGATGATCCTCTGTACATTCTTGGCACCAACTCTCATGCACATCAGCTCCATGTATACTTGCCTGACTGTATCGGTGTAATGGCCATCTTGGAAGGTCGCAACATCTCTCTGGTTAAGGAAGGCTTCCATCTGCTCCTTGCAGTCTAGGTACTGTCCCTGCCAAAACTTTACCTCCTCATTTAGAGTCTCTATCTTGCTGGAATAGAAATCTGAAGATGGATTAGTATTAACCACCCCCCTGTGATACCTTACTTGTTCTTTTAGGCTTTTCCTCTGACGCTGTAGTTCTGTGATGGAGTCATTCATCTCTTCATCATCTGTGGAATCCATCTGCACATCTGTAAGATTTCAATTATTTTCAATATTATGTATAGTTGTATGCATATATTTCTCTTTTAATGTGTACAGTGACTTTAAAAGTTAAGTATACTAAAAGAATGACTGTCACTCCTACAGTCATGAGTGTTATAGTCTTATAGTTAAGCTAAATGAAAACACAGCCAGTACAATTCTACTGGACTAAATAATTTAATACAAGGTTAAATGGTCCTTATTGATCACCTCAGTAGACCATGATTGCTGTGAGAATAGGATGATCTTTGGTTTATGACTTTTGTTTAAAGATGTTCAAATATGTCACAAGATGTATTGGTTTTGGCCTGTTTTCAATTGCAAACTGTATGCCACTTCACTCAGAGATACTTCCTGCCAAGTTTGATTGAATTGGCCCATTGCTTCTCAAGAAAGATGTAAAAAAATGTCTAAAAATTAAGAGAGGACAACACTTGATGACAAACAAAAGATAAGAATTGTCACTGAACTCATCTAATAATTACCTGCATTTGCAGTCGATTTTTCCTTATAGTGATCCCTGGAACGCCTGGCTACCTTCAGCTGTCTGGACTTCTTCTCGAGTTGCAACTGTAAGTCGGAAATCTCCAGTCTGTGTTGTTCAGACACATCCTCCTGCTGCTTCTGTAGGTCTCTGTTTCTTCTCGTCAGTTCATCATTCTCAGTCTGTAGTGATACAATAGACTTTGATAAAGTATCAACCACCCCCCTTAACTCTAAAGGTATACTAACCTCATCAACTTGAAGACTAAGGGATCTTAATCTGTCAAGTAAGTCATCCTTCTCAGTACTTTTCTGTGTTGTGCCGGATACCTGGAAAATCTCGCCCATCATTTTCTCCATCTGTTGTTGCTGCTTGTTCCTCTTCATCTTCTTAATTTTCTCAATGTCTCTGCATACTCTCTTATACACCATGTGCTTTTGGTTGTCGGCCATGCTGTCAATCTGAAAAACTGATCTTAATATGTCATAAAATTTATCCTCACACTTACCTTTAAAGTACTTTTCCAAATACCTGACGATTTCCATCATTAACCCACGCGTCATCAAAACCATTGGTAGTCCTTGCACAGCTCTAGAGGTAATGAGGTCCACTTCGGTCATTCCTGCAGCTCGACATCCTGGTAGATACTCCAGTTCCTCCTTGGTTTTTGCGTCTGGATACAATAGCCTACAATCCTGTAAATATAAAGAAGAATCAGCCTTCTCCAGGCTGTCAATTAGAAACTGGTAGACAGGAAGGGTTGCCTCTCTGTCTACCATACCTACCAACCTGTAGACCTCAGGCAACATCTCGACAACATCACAGGAACAGCGTCTGCGGACATATCCTAAAATGCTCTGGATTCCAGCTAAAAAATATATATGTATATAAAATTATATCTTCATTAGCTATCATGTGCGTTTATTATATTGAATTATAACCTAACTGAAAGATACATATATACTTGATATAACCAACTTCTCTTTATGAAATAATTACAATGTATGTATCTATAGGACTTATAGGTCTATAAAATTACATTGTAGTAGGTGAGGAAAAATGTGTTGGCAGACCGGGAATCGAACCCAGGACCTTCCCAACACTAGCAGGATGTTCTTACCAACTGAGTTATTCGGTCTGATATCTTTTGCACTGCTATTCTCCCCCTTGAAAGATTTCTGAACCCAGAAATCAACAAGACTTAACACACACCATTAATTAGAAACTGATAGACAGGAAGGGTTGCCTCTCTGTCTACCATACCTAACAACCTATATCTTGACTTTTATTAACACACACCATTGTGAGTTATTTAGTTGGACACCAAAGGAAGTAGGCCATGAAAAATGAGCAGCAAGACCAGGAATCAAACCCAGGACCATCTAACACTAGCTGTATGCTCTTACTAATTTATATTTATAGGGTCATCATCCATCCACTACATTTGTTTCATAATTGTTCAGCCCTGACAATTATAAATTTAATTTATGTATATGGAGAAATCCCCAGATGAAGTGCCACAAATGTCACAATAAAATTATGCCTTTGTATTAAGTTATGTCTAAAATTCAATTGATTTATTAAGTGTTGAGTACAATGTATGGTCTAGTACAGGGAATTGAACCCATGACTTCTGCATGCTAGTTGAGTACTCTGCCTCTAAACCACAAGTGGTCCCTGCACACACAGCAATGTTTTAGAATCTAAAATACATGATAACTAAAATATATTATAAATAATTAAAAATATATTATAAATAATTATAAAATGTTTGCACTACAACGCAGTTATTACAGAGCATCATGCTATATATCATGACATTTCTCACTGCTAATTGGCATTGGTTCAACAACTGCAGGAAACTAAGCTGATTTTATAAGTTTATTTGTTAGTTTGCCTGCTGAAAGCATGTTGGAATTTTTCCTAAAAAAAAAAGTGTTTGTGAGACACAAATGCCCCCAGTGCAACAAATTTTTATGCTGACAAAATATTACAATGTCTACACTTTGACCTCACCCCAGGGGCATGTGACGTTAGTGAAGTGTCAGCAATCCTTAGATAAACTTACAGTCTAAGTTTGGTTACTATATCACAATCACAATATTGCAAATAATTATATTTATTAAAGAGGGATAGAATATTACGGACAGACATGGATTATTCAAACACTAGATGACCCGGCAGACCTCTTAGGCTAGGGGAATAAAAACCCAGTCACAATAACTGAAAAAATTTAATAAGAAACCCCAGAAAATCACATTTCTGATAATATATAATAAATTTCTATTTGTCTTTTTAATAAGCAATAAGATGATGATTTTCTTTCATGTGAAAAGGTTGGGGTTATTATCAAATCACCAGCAATGCATTCCAATACTAAGTTTAGGTGTACAAGATTATGATGTATTTATCCTGCTCCAACATGAATAGGTCTATAATTTTAGACCCATATATATTTAAACATACCGGTAATGGGGTTTATTTATAAATATGTTCACATCAAAGGGGAATGGGGACATGTGAAAAAAAAATTCAGCATAGTGTCCCCATGGGCCTTGCCGGTCAATAGCAAAAACCCCCATCCCATGTATGTGGCCACTTGAAAGTCAGGAAAAAGAGAGAGAAAAGAGAATGGTTGGACAGATTTCACTTATCCTAATGAAATCACTCATTCTCTTTGCTAGATAGACCCCTGTTAATCAAAATTTTGATATAATATTATCAAAATATGAAAAGAAGAGAACAATATAAATAAAAACAAAATATTTTCATATTTCATAAAATTTGGATAAACCTATTATTTTTTTCATTCAGTTATGATTAAACTTGATGTATCTAACAATTTTACATCAAATATGAGTTTTTGAAATATTATTTATAAAAAATTGGAGAAAAAGCGAGATATTTACGCCAAATTCTCCTTACTCTGATGTCGATTAAAGAAAACACAAGAGGGACTACGAACGGTTTGTGTACTAATGAATGGATAACTTCCGAGAGTAAAATTTATTTTTGTTTTGGGCTAGTTTTTTATTCTTGAAGTATAATTTATTTTAATACCATGCGTGATGGGTCCCCTTGGTGAAGTTCCATCGCTGTAGACCTCATCTCCAGTCAACATCTGCAGGAAAGCATCTGCATAAGCCATCGTGTATTGTGAGTGGGCGAAAAAAGCGTCTGTAGTCAAGGAAGGATAGAAAACATCCGGGGATTTCAGGCATCAACGAACGATAACTCCCACGTTCGAAAAAAGTAGCGAAAGAACGCGGGGATGACCCCAACATCCAATCATTTCCGCGAGTTAGTATTGTTTACCAATTGAAACCATGGTTAGGGATGTTGAGCAGAGGGATGGGGCTATTGATATCTGACTGGGAATGGTCGGAAGCATGGCGGCGACCATTAAATATTTTTGCGTTTTCATTTTAAATATTTTTTTCACATCGAAGATGACTATTAATCGTCCATTCCCAGTCGGATTCTTAAAGTTGAGGAATTTTAGAAAATTTTGAGCCATAAATCATGTTTCTACCCCTGAGGATAGCTTCCGGATTTAATTTTGAAAACGGTATGTTGTTTGACACAGAGATTTTAATGACGGCCATTTTTCGACATCGACTCCACTTCGGACGTTAATTTAAAATATTAATCACCATACTAATTCATTTTAACTTATCGCTTTTGGAAAAATATGTCTTCTTCTTTCTCAAAACGTATTTTTTTTTCTTCTTTTAGAGAAGTTTTATGTGGTTTCTGTTCGTTTGAAAATTGCGTAAATTAAGAAATTTTGTCAAATCCAGGAAATGGATAACGTTATCGCCGGCCAATCGGCGACCTCCCTACTTGCAGAGCTTCCGGGGCCTAGGTAGCCCCCAGACCCCCGGCCCATATTGGCTCAGTTAGTAATTTCAGGAATTTTTCCAGTACGCCACTAGCATCTCTATATATATAATTTTTTAAAAATAGTTACAGTGATCTACATTTGCAAACCACGATCTTGAAATTGATCATGTCTTGAGAACTTGTTTCAAGGAACATCTGTATAAAGTTTCAATAAAATTTGTTGAGTAGTTTGCTTAAAAACATATGGACAAACTAAATGTTGACTTAGAAACATAAAGGGTGATGCCAATAAAAATTCACCTGTGATGTTTTTCTAAATTTTGGATTTTTAGCTGGGATGTAGGCATGAAACTTAAAGAGGAAAGGGGTCATGGTCATAAATTGACCTAGGCAGTAAAATTGGTTTACCTGAAGAACATTTGATGGTGGGTGCCTAGATCCCTATTCGATTGACTTAAATTTATTTATTTAATTTTAATTTTAATTTTAATCCCAGAGGGATCTAGGCACACACCATCAAATGTTCTTCATTTGATCTATGACAGACTGTTCTTTTCTCTTATTTTGTGATTCAACAATGAATTTGAACTAAAACCTAAACATGTGTAAAGTGCTTTCTCGCAAGATTATAACAATACCAAATATAAATTGCAATAATCGAAGATAGCTTAACCACATCTGTCAACCTCTAAAATTGAAAATGTTGGTCGGATTTACAGTACTAATTGTCCCAGCTAAGAGGGAGGTTTGGATTCTTCTAAACTTGATAATGATCTCTATGTAACAATCTACCATACAATGGATACAATGTTATTATGAAAGATAATTTTTGGTACATAATGTTTTCCTATGCTACAATTTCATTCAGTTCCTGAAATTCAATTGCATCCATTTCAGCATGAAGATCTTCCTCTGTTAAACCTGAATTAAAAGACTGCCTCTTCTTTAAAACAAGTCTGCTAAAGTAACTAGCAATTTGTTGGGCAGAAAGAAATTCCTCTTGTAAAAAAACGTTTTCTTCCATTTTTTTGCCCTCACTTGTCGCATATCTTGTGTTACTTCTTCAGGGTCACATTTTTGTCCTGTTTTTTCGCCCTTATTTAAATTTCTCATCCAGAAAATTGGTTTGATTTTTGTTAAACCTTTTAACTTCACGTCTTGACTTTAATGCCCAACCTCTTTTAAGTTGATGATTACTTTTTCCTGTATTACAGGTTTGCAAATTTACAGCTAACACATTTACTTTGCCCATTTGTTTAAAATATTCCAGCTTAGCTTTATCAGCGAGACAATGGTTTTCAACCTTTTCATCGTGTGAACCATTATCAAGATGACGCAACAAATTTCCATATCGTCTAAATGTTTTTGTACATTCACTACATGTAAATAATTTGGACATATCTCCAGTGACCTCATCATAGGCTGACATTTCAACATCAGATTGTGGAATGTTGACATTAGACATTTGGGCAGTAATATCAATGCTAGGTAGAAGAAAATCAACTTCAGACTCTGGAAATTCAGTTCTATTTGGATGGACATTAACTTCATCCAGATTTCCTTCAACTTCGGTTTCCAACTGCTGTCTACTGACATAGGAGTCCACAACTGTAATTGTTGGCATACTATCTACAGAACATGAACCATTGGCAGGGATAGTGTGTCCTTCCCCTATGTCTCCAAACACGGACACAACCCTCCTCTGTAAAACAGAAGTTGTTTAATGTTGTAATTTTGGGCAACTTGAAAATGGTACGCTGTTTTTTTGAGGCATTCTTTGTAGGGGGTAATGCAACAATGACAGAGACATTTTTCATATTCATTTTCATAACTGCATCTTTGAAATCAGAAGCTGTGCAGACATCATTTCCTTCATTAACATATCTGCGTATGTATGATTTTGTATGAGCAGCTTTCCTGTCGCAAATAGATTTCCCCCCTTGAGGGTCTGCAAAGTCCATTCGAGCACAACGTATCCGAGATGAAAGGTATGGAGCTGCACCTACAGACACTGAGCCATGGAAACATCCAGCATTATCAGAGCGAATGAAAGCAGTATCAAGACATGGCTTCATATTTGACAATATGTCAAAGCAGTTACTTTGGATTGCATTAGATGTTTCCGCATCTTGGGCTGCACTGTCGAAAATATGTATTATGGTGTGTGAAGTAATACTACTCTTAATTTTGAAAGTTGCCACAGTGATATGCCAATTCAGCCCTCTTTTACCAAACCAACTTGCTTGAGACTCCCTATACTGCATTGGTATAAATTTCATTGCCCAGTCACGTTCAATTAGTACTTCATTGTCCTTCAAATTTTCCAGTACTGTCTTACGTGCCATATCCTGATTAACAGTTCGAAGAACATGCTTCTTCCATTCCTGGATTGCTCTTACACTCTGCAATTAAAAAGACAGAAAATTATTAAAAAGGTAAAAAGAGTTTTGATATTGTGTGTGCTATACATTATCATATGTAATGATCCTAACATGCAGAGTGGCTCAGATAGATACTTGATCTTTGGTTATGTTGTTGTATAACGTATCACTCAAGAATCTATCACTCATATGGAGACGTAACCAAATGCTGGTGAAGGGCATCCAATTTTGGCCTATGCTTGGCACTTACAGCCATTGAGTAATGAGGGTTCTTTAATGTGCCAACACCTGTGACACGGGACCTCGGTTTTTACTGTTTCATCCAAAGGACAGGAATCTAACCTGCTATAGGCATTAGAATACATGAGAATGGCCTACTTACATGTATACCTTGATGTTGGCCTAGTACCAATCAGGCATCTGTATACAAAATTGGATGATCCAAACAAAGTGTTTAGTTACTAAGGTACATGTATAAACTTGGATGTAAAACTTCACCAACATCATAAACCTATGAATAAAGTCATAAAACACCACTAAAGGGCAATAGTTTCAACAACAGTTATGGAGCATCATGAAAATTTGGCCATGGATAGATCTAATCTTCCTTAACACTTTGATTTGATTTGATTTTTTGTTTTACGCCACACTCAACAATTTTTCAGTCATATGATGGCGTCCAGTTTTTATTGGTGGAGAAGAAACCCCGGTTACCCGGGTAAAGACCACCGACCTTCTGCAAGAAAACTGGCAAACTTTCCCACTTAATTCGAAATGACCCTAGCGGGATTCGAACCAGAAATGAGAGGCCGTGTGATTTAAAGCGCAATGCTCTAACCACTCGGCCACGGAGGCCCCTTTAACACTTTGATCCCTATGGGTTATTAATATAACAGCAGTCAAGTTTCTTGGTCTGAAGCCATAACCAAGAAGATTCTTGACAAATATTATGTGAAAGTAATAAAAAAACAAAAAAAGGTCATATACTACAACACCGGTTAATGGATCCATGGATAAAATGTGTTTACCCATCAGTTTGTGAGATCACTTTTAAAAAGTCACCTCTGATCACTATGGTCTATTATTTTAACGGCTACGTTCCCCATTTGGAGAAAAGAGTAATTATCAAATGGATGCATACAATTCTTTCAGAGGATTGTTAGTCACTTATCAAGTTTGATTGTTTTTGTAAATAAAATAGCAATGTAAGGACATATTTCAATTCTAGATGAAGAGAGGTGATGCTTAACACCTGTTTGGCCCTAGTCACATTATAACTACTTGGAGATGTTTATTACCTCTGACACTGTATAGATGGTATCATCCATCTGATCATCATTTTCATACTCCACATTATTTGAAGTTTCTTTTAAACTGTAAAGGACTACCTCGAGATCTTCACATTGCTTGCAAGAGTTAGAATGAGGGTGGTCACAAGATGAAGAATAGTCTTTTGTACCATCTGATAATGCAAATCTGCAACAATGGTCTGCAACATCTGAGCCTTTCATAACATGCATCTAAAATATAAAAATATATATATATAAATACTTGTCCATTCCTAGCACAGAAAAAGGTCATGTCTGAGAAATATACATAAATATCTGATGTTGCAAATACTTGAATGTTTATATGTACAGCAATTGTTTTAGAGACATATCGATGAAACAAACAAGGAATATCATCACCATGGCTATTGGATATATCACTATTTTACCAGATGTCAGTTTTAACCCTCTTTTAGGTTAAATAAGCACTTAAATTGGCCTAAATCATGTTGTCTTGACATATATCAGTCAGCAGAAAAGAAGCATTTTATTACTCAGATTGGTTAAAAACAGTTTGGGACTGGCCAGAATACAAAATATGGATTCCAAGTATGATAACATTGACTTTACAGCACCCCCGAAAAACAAATGTTTTTTAATTGAATGAGAAAATTAGGATAGAATTAAATATAAAAACATTCATGACAATGGTTGACAATGATCTTAAGTCACCCATACATGTATGTACACATACATATACATATATAATTGTGATGATACATACACACACACACAGAGATTTGTATGTGGTATGGTTCAAATTCTGGGGTATGTTTTTAGAAAAAAGGAACAAAAATGAAAGAGTGCAATCCTGCTTCACGCAAAATTAGTTTGGTCAATGTTTTTACACTGAAAAAAAAAAATAACACCTTACACTGTCGATGTATATGAATCTTTTCTGGTATGTTAAATCAAGTTCATTTACCTTGTATTGTAGTTTGAGATTTTAGTGAAATTGGCCCCGAATTGGTTTAACAAAGTTATTCTAAATGTTTTAAAAAATTTTAACCATAGATTGAATGTAACTGTGGATGATACCACCACTGACAACAGAATGAAATATCACTATGTCTTGCTTCTGCGACTAGACAAACATTTGTAGAGAAATGTAGACATGACAGCTCTTACAGAGTCAGATTAACACGTTTTTAATGGTCAAAATGTTTGAAAGGTTGGACAGATGGCAGCAGATCAACAACCAGCATTTCACTTTCTGACTGGGGTGTGGTCTCTTTGAAACATTACCCATGTCCTTTCATTAATCTATATGTACCTCATGTAATTCAAGTCCAGTTTCTGATGTTTCACTAAATGGCTCATCATATTCTTCTGTCAAATTTGTAGACACATGTATCAAATTTTCAGTCTGTAAAAAGAAATAAGGATATATTTACTTTTCTCCTTTCAATTCTGTTAAGGAAAAAATAATGTAAAATTTGCTATGATGGACTCTGTTACAAGCAAATAATAAAGGAGTAGTAGATTCACTGTCAGTATTTTAACCAAGTAAACAATATAGGCCTCTTGTTTCATTTTAATTAAAGGTTTATTTATTACCTCATATACCGGTAACTCAAATCTAGTGTATGAAGTAGGTTCCTGGAATTGCTCTTCTCTTGAAGCTGTCAAAATGGTAGTTCTCATAACTTCAGTCTGTAAAATAAAACAATTAATCTCATGATGTGTGTCAAGCTTGGTCAAGTTATGTCCAGTGCTTTCTGGGAAAAACATATTTAAACAACAACAACAACAACAAAAAAAACCCCAAAAAGTAAAGATCTCATCAAGCTGAACATATTATCTTATCTTCTATACAGCCATTATACAAAAATGCTGAACAAGTAATAACTTGGAATAATAACATGTACACAACATTTAAAAAAGTTTTTTTTAACAATTTTCATTCTACAAACCTCCTCCACTGCATCATGTGTATCATCATGCGATGGAACTACCTGGTCTTTTAAGCTGTTACACAGCTTAACTCTACATTGGCAACAAAACCCTGGAAAATAAATAAAAAGGCTAAAAAACTAATAGGGACATGAGAATTCAAATCCATAACTTTATAGACAGCTGGAGAACACAACAGCCTTAGGGAAAACCACATTAAAATATAAATAATTTATCAATAAATCGCTATACCCAAATAATGACAATATGATTAAAATAACAGCCCCCATCCTAATATATATTATATTGTCAGAGATTTGTTACAGATCTTAATCAGAATGAAATATTGGGTACATATTGCCATATTACTTCTGTACAGTATACACTAAATATCATACATATAACAGGTATAGAAAATAAACTCTGCAACTGCAATCAAGCAGCCATCAGGGTTTTTGGGAGCCCAGTTGCATGTCTGGAAGCCCAGAAACTTGCTCTTGCTATACATGTAACATGCTTTTTAAGAAATCTTACTAGGGAACCATATTTTAAAGTAGTTCATCCTGGCGAGCTAAAAACTAAAAATCAGTTTGCTATAAATACACAAAAAGCAGCAATAAGTTACACTAAAGTCCCTTTTAGAAATTTTTACATATCATTTACTTTGTGCACTACAGGTAAAAAAAAATTCTTTGACCTGTTAACACAAAATTATAGGAATAATTGCAATTTTTCAATCAAAATATAGGGATTATAAGACACTTTTCAAAATATTGGGATTTCATAGGAATAATAAGAAATATAAGACAGCTTGAAGGCCTGTATTTGTCTTGGTTTGTCTGGATAACTTTTATTGAATTCTGTCTTTTGTTGCCAAATTCATTTAGTAACAGTAACTCAGAACTGTATCTGAAACTGAAAAATTCCAATTTCTTACATTTCAAAGACTCTATAAAATTATTCTTTACCTGAACCAACTGGAATTAAAATTCCATACTGATTATATATCTGCTGACTTTGGGTGAGCGAGACTGTTGTATCAGAAGCCTGGTGTTTGTGGCAGCAATTTGTTAATGGTTCCCTAGACATGCACACTTTTCTCCTCCTAAATCCTTTTCCAAGATGAAATCTGTGATTGGGACATATGATATGGTCATCAATGCCTTCAGTCAATTCAAAATATCCTGATCTTGCTTTTATTAAAGCAAATTCCGATTTTATGGTTGATATAGATATATGTGAGGCCCGTAAATGTGAAAGTATATTTCCATCACAGGATCTTATTGGCAGCCATTTGGATTCAGGTGAAATGTTATCATTAGGACCACATGGTATATCTGACATAAAAGAAAAGGAGCAGACTTCCATACCTCTGTCAGCCTCTGAAAAATAATCCATTGGAACAATCACTGCTACACAAATTCATTTATTAACCATGTTGATAGTGTGATCACTTTTTAGATTTATTTAAAATGTTTCAGAATTGAATATAAGGCTTTAAAATATTTATGCAGGAAAATATTTCTAAAGAAAAAAATTACTGGTGACAGAGAGCATTTCTCAACACCCTACATTTACCATGTCTAGTACATTGTAACAGAGAAATGGATCTACACTAAAAAAAAAAACTCAGAGAAATGGATCTACACTTAACAAAGTCACTCAAGTGGAAAATGTAGGTCAAAGTGACCTTATTAATAGTGAACCATGTTGTACTACCCGAGGTCTATCTACTGGTCAGGTACATTATATTATGAGTGTACTATGTCTAGTAGCTGAGAAACATACCTGAATGCAAAAAATGAATGTAATGACAGACGCACAAAATGTAAATCTATTCTTGTGTGCTAAATAAAAAAACAGGTCAGAAAAAAGGTAGAGAGTGGGAAATTTCTGGAAAAAGTAATAAAAGTTCAGGGCAGAATCTATTTATCACAATACAGAGAAGACTTCTGACAAGTTGGGGGGGGGGGGGGGGGGGGGGGGGAGAGGGGGGGGGGGGGGGGGGGGGGGGGGGGGGTGGGGGGGGGGGGAGGGGGGGGGGGGGGGGGGGGGGGGGGGGGGGGCTGTGAAAAAAAAACCAAAATATAACCAATGCCAATGGTCAGGGTAAAAAAGGGTAAGCTTTATAGGATGCATCAATATCAGGCCCATTCCCACAAAAGCCATCCAAAGTGAGGGAAAAAAAAGAGAAAGAAAAAGGAGAGAGTTGGAGTGTGGATGTATTTATCCTAATACAGTGCCACTCTCTCCCACTAGATAAGAAATAACTAATTTTATTGAAAAATAATTAATTAATAATGAATATATACCTGATCAAATATGTTAAATTATTTTGCCATGCATGTTTCTTCCTGTCTTAAAGAAAAATTTCTTTTTATCTTTACTGTCAAAAACGACAGCAAAATTATGGTGACAAGAATAGCTAGACATTGTTAGATTTGACAAGTATTGTGATTTGTGTTGGTTCTTTATGTTTCGGGTTCTAGTATGGCACTCATTTTGCTAAACAAATATAGCCTGCCCCCCATGCGGTAGTACGAAAAACCGAAAAGACACCCAAATACCGAAAAGACAGAACAATTACCGAAAAGACACCGAAAAGACATATAATATTAATATAATATTGAATTTATAGTCACAATATGATATGGTTACATATATTATTGCATATTTTAACATATATTTATCAACAAAAATTTTTTTTGATCGTTTTAGAAGTGAAATATTCAAGTTCGTTCCTTGGGTAGACCAAGTCGACCGGACAAGGTGATTGACAGCTCACTAGACTCTGCCCCTCTGCCGATTAACCAATCATATAACCAATCATATTACTGTAATGTTTTACTTACTTTCGTAACGTGTCGTAAGTGATGAATGTTGTCATTTGCGTGTTAATTGGTAAATTGACACTGCCGATAAATTTACAGTTTTTTTGTTTATTTAACAGTTCTTGTGTAACAATTTTAAACTTTTTTCAAGGTGGACCGCTAGATGTTCAAGAAAACATTGATCGAGAATAATTTCTTACTTGGCTTATCACATTGTTACATTATAAAAACACGAAAGAGGGTTCAAAGAAATAAATTCCTTTTACTGAATCTTTTGATCTGAGTTGTTTGTTCCCGGGTAGTTGGGGTTTGATACATTATATTAGATGTCTTTTCGGTGTCTTTTCGGTGATTGTTCTGTCTTTTCGGTAAATGGGTGTCTTTTCGGTATTTCGTGTTACCCGCCTCCATGTGTGGAGGTTTCCTTGATGTGCAGTGAAGTAGTGAAGACCCAGGCATTGCCAATTGTACCGAGTTTTTGCTTGCCTTGAGCTGTCTTTCACTCGTTAGGATTTGTTTAAAAATCTATAGTATTATACTATTTAACTGTCTAGACTCTAGATCTAAGTCAGACTGAGTGGGTCTAGCCTAGTCATTTTGACTCAAATGTCCGATTTTAAAAATGAATAGCCTATAGGTTTTTAACTTTTTTTTTTTAATTGTCCTTTCCTTATTCTTATCTTAGCCTCGAGTTCAATTTAATTTTAAAGCACATTTACCATGTAAAATATGTGTTCTCTCTGTACTGACTGTAGATTATCCACCGCTCACCCTGCGTGTCGTCTGCTATACCATTTGAAATTCCCGCTGATAGTCCATTCCATGAGCCATCTTCATGATCTTGTGTAAACAATGCAGTGTTCTTTCCTTCTCGTCGAAAGAACTCCGTTAGGGGAGATAATTACAGAGGCTCCAAATGGGATGATTTGCCAAAATTGAAACTTCTTTTTTTCATAAATGCCTCAATTGCCAGTCAATTTTATTTTTTATTAAAATACATTGAATCATCCTTAAAAAGTTTAAATAGTTTTCTTCACTTGAAGTTGATGTAGATTGGTATATCTTATAACCTAATTTTTCTACCATTTGGGTGGTTTATATACCAAACAAAACTAATTATTAATGAAATACATGTTTTGTTTTTGTTTTTTTTTATAAAATCAACATTATATATGTCAAGCAATATCATACAAAGTCTGGGACTAATTCTGGGATTCATTTTCCACATAAAACTATATATTTTATGGAATTCTAAGAATTGTCATTCTTTGTACTGTATATATATTGTAAGTATAAAATTGCAACTGGTTTCCATAGCAACACAACATATTGATGTCACTTAACTTTTAAATCATTAAATAGACTCAATATGAACTGTTTTATGTGGTTTTAACATAAATCTATGATTTAGCCACATTCCACATTTTTGACAAAATGCTTGATATTTGATGACAGTCTCTCTTAAAATAAATATGAAGATATGAAAAAAATTTAAAAAATCATATTTCCTCTGCATTCCCCCTTAACGAAAGTGAGGGAAGGGAGAGATAATTTAGCAACGCTCCGTTCTTCCCAATTTGGATTAACTTGCATGAACAGTGAGCATTGTAACTTAGATTTCCTTCAATACGTCAGTAACCGATGACCAACATGTACATCAGTACAAATATGACCAAAAGCGGAAATATAGGTAGTCGCGAGATACGATATTTTGGAAACATGAAAATGGGGAAATAGATGTAGGAAACTGAGAGCCAATGGTCTGGGGTCTGTTTTACAATTTGTTTTGCACACATGGAAAACTGCAAACGTTCACCATTAAGAATTTTTTCTGCCTTTGCAAAGAAATAGTTCATCATGAAAACAGTGAAGATATAGAGTATTATTGCCAAGTTTTGATGTATAACAATTTTTTAACTGCCTGAGGCTGAAGAATAATTAGAGTACATAGCACTAGTGTTAAACACTTTATTTTTTCCCTCACGCAATGAAATGAAAATTTTATTCATCAGAAATATTCAATTTATTTCTTTTTTCTATATAAAAAAATTTCAAAGTTTACAAAGGTTTTGCAAAGAATGCTATTCTTTATCCTTACTTGAGGGTATACAGTAGAAGGACTAGATTGTATAGTAGAGCAGGCTGTGTATAAACCAAACACGACCAGTGGAGAGGGTTTAAGTACATTTATTTGGACAATTAATTGAGGGTATATGGTAGAAGCACCAGGGTATACCGAAGAATGACCAGGGTATACAGTAGAAGGAACAAGGTGTACAGTACAAGGACCTAACTATACAATACAAGGACCTATGTATACAATAGAAGGACCATGGTATACAGTAGAAGGACCACGGTACACAGTAGAAGGACCACGGTACACAGTAGAATGACCAAAGTATACAGTAGAAGGACCTGGTTATACAATAGAAGTACCATGGTATACAGTAGAAGTACCAAGGTATACAGTAGAAGGACCACGGTACACATTAGAAGGACCAAAGTATACAGAAGAAGGACCTGGTTATACAATAGAAATACCATGGTATACAGTAGAAGGACCAAGGTATACAGTAAAAGGACCTGGATATACAATAGAAGGACCATTGTAAACAGTAGAGGAAGATATACAGTAGGGTTTTAAAAATGGCTGCCATGGTGTTCAGTGTGTGATTTTCAGCTCTGCATTTAG